>VWZF01003406.1:1144766-1162204 GCA_013396755.1 Sclerurus mexicanus
ACATGGACTAAATATTCAATACAGCTGCTCAATACCTTAAGTGCATAATCCATAGCACTGATGCTGGAGCTAGAGCTACGTGATAGACAGACCTGGTCTTTGCAATCCACAAGCCTTATCCCACTTCACTTCTGGAGGACACAGCTAGTAATAACCCTCAGGTAGCCTGTTCCCCATCCAGCATCTAAGAAAGTTTATGATTCTTCTCTTAATTGGAATCCTCAAAAAATACAAACTGAGATAGAGAATTAAAAATATACTTTGATAATGTCAGAGATAAAATTTCATGTATTTCCTAGATTTCACACACATACATTGTTTACAGAAACACAGAATTATAGAATGGTTTGGGTTGGGAGGGAGCTTAAAGATCATCTAGTTACAAACCCCCACCATGGGCAGGGACACCTTCCACTAGACTAGTTTATTCAAGTGTGGGCTTTTGGGGACCATGAGATCCACAGTCACGCCTATCTTAATTTTTGGAGAGGACCCACTCATGGGGGTATGACCTGAACATCTCCTTGACAGCCAGAAATCCCCCTCAGCCTGCAAAAAGCAAGCAGGGACATCACACTTAATACAACCAAAACCAAGAGGGTCAGAATAAATGATAACATGCAGAAACTTCAAAAACACTGAAAAATAGATGCTTTTTACTGCCAACAACTCTTCCACAATCTGCTTTGTGCAACTTTGATTCAAAGGTGAGTTATTTTTAATAGAACAACAACAAAGGCAAAAAGATCGGGTTCAGATGGGAAAAAAGGTGCTCCAAGTCTAGAGAAATAAGGTCGTTGAAATGACAGGCAGGCGATAACTCCGCCTGCAACTAAGCAGAACAGCGAGGGCGACTTGTGCACAGATGGAAACCTTTGCAGCGTTAGAGGAGGCAAGGCCTGGCGAACTAAAAAGCAGAAAAAATTCTGCATGGAAGTCTCAGCTCTGACCTGGATTCCCTTCCTAGCCCCAGAAAAGTCATAAGCTTTCTATCTTTAGTTTCCCCTTATTGCAAATGAGGGTAAGACTCTTCCCTGACTCTTTGCAGCCGCATAGGAAAAAATAAGATATAAGCTGTCTTTATGCATGCAACACAGGATGGTTTCTGAGACAAACAGATAAAAGGAAATGAGAGTGGGTATCAACATGAATACCACAGAGGACAGAAAACTGGAAATAAACAGGACTTTTGCCACTGATTTTCATAGGGCCAGGATTTCACCTGAAGGGACCAGAGCACAGCTAGCACTGCACATTGTCAAACATTATCAAACCAACATCCACCAAACAACGCTGGCACTCTCCTTTAGCTCTGCTACTCTCCTTTAGCTCTGCTACCGTGACTCAGTGCTGACCCTGCCCAGGTGTGTACAGCACAACATGAGCTGTGTACCCACATAGGTATCCCCAACACAGCAGAGCCTTCTGATCCTCTCCACACCCTCAGAGCATGGAGGAGAAGAGGGTATGGCAGGGAGAGGAGAGGAAAGGGCCTGAGAGTCCTAAACAAGATGAATGGAAAACATGAGTGCAAAAGGACAGGGTGATAGTGCTTTCCAAAGGAAAAAGAATAATTAGAAGCAGCAAGCATAAACCACAAAAAATAAAGGAGAATGGAGATCATCAGACTGGGTGGGACATAAAGACAAAGAGGAAGGAGAAAAACCACAGCTCTTCTCTTCCAGAAGGCACCAAAGCCCTGTCAGCTCTGCAGGGGCAAGACTTTAAAAACTCCATTTGTGCGTGTTTGTGTGCACACAGGGTTGCACGTGTTCACAGCTATGCAGAGCCCCCCCCTCGCTTGGGCTGCTTTCTGTCAGAAGCACAGCTCCACCACCTTCTGCCCATGCTGAAATCAAACCAGGGAGTCATCTCCAAAGTCCTCTTAGGGGAGACACTGCACGCAGATGGACTTTTCTTTGAGAAAGGACTCCAGAGTCCCTCAGAACCACCTCTGGCAGTAACAAAAGCAAACTTCTTTTGGATGGTTCAGCTTCAGGTTTTGCTTCTTGCAATGGAGGTTGCTGCATGTGGTAGCCGTGACGGACACCCATGAAGCCTGAGCAGCTACAGCCTCAATCACAGTGTGCCTTAAAATCCTACTGACCTTACTCCGTTCCTGGTTTTTGGTTGGTTTTTTTTTCTAATCTCAGCTCAACAGTAAACACTGCCTGCCCAGCCAGGTTAACTGAGCCAGCTGATGGTGATGCAGGGTTTTTGTCTCCCACACAACAAACATTGGCTAGTACTTTCTATTTAGAGCAATCCCTAATTCTAAACCCATCTCCTCCCTTTGATAAGAGACATATCATTAGATAGCATTAATCCCTGGCCCTTTCCTGACACAAGGAAACACAGCTTCATTGTCAGGGTAGATAACAATCATGGCTCCACAGAGATTTATTATTTTTTTAAGTTTAATATCATGTAGAAACATGCACAATGTCAGCCCCAAACAACACCACTACTTCCCAAAGGCTGAGGTGCGTTAGTTCTCATTTACTAGGACTGGAGTATTTTCCACATCTTTCAAGACCAGAAAAAAGGTCTTCAGAGACAAATAAGAGTTTCCTGTTCAATATTTCATGTAATGATTCCTCCAAAGGTGTAAACAGGAAAAATGCCTCGCCACTTAGCCTGAAAATGAGAGTCTACCATCCCTTCCTTTTATTGTGTTTATGTGTTAAAAGTCATTTAGAAAGGGATCTGCCAGATGCTCAGGTACGAATGAGACAGCGCAGGCTGTCAGATGGCTGGCTGAGGTCTCAAAACTGCCCAGGCAGATTTGGATGAGAAGGAGACTTCAACCTCTCCCACCCTGTCCCTTCTCTCCCACCAGGGTCCCAGCAGGCAGCCTCAGTAGTAGTCAGTGCTCCACTTCACCCTTAATAACTGGTCTCAGACAAACAGCAGAGGTTTATTTACAGCAAACCCCACATCACTAAACGTACCCTTTACAGATTTTTTTGGGTGTTACCTTTTGGGAAAACAAGCCTTTGGGGCACCCACTGCAAATATTTTTACACACACTTAAATGCAGGCACTGACTTCCAGCATCCCATCGGCCCAGCCGGGGCTTCTCAGGGATGGAAGGCACAAGCATAGCCCTCATTCTGCAACTGCCATACTTCATTCCAGCTCCATCGCAAGCAAAAATCCCGGGCGTGTGTCACAACTATCAAATGGTCTTTTTAGCTGACAGCAGAGGCCATTTGGAGTCAGCATATTTTGATTATGGCACATTGTTCGCAGGATTCAAGAGCCCGCTCGCCTTGCATTGTTGTTCAACACCAAAATTAAATGGCAGTGTAATTAACTTGGCTCTAGCTACACCTTTCTGTCCGGATGAATGCGATACCTGCAAAGCCTGTGCTGGGTATAAAATGTGTTCCTGATTATAAAGCATTTGCTTAATCTTGAGGGCACCGCCTTGTTTTTTAAGGCCCTCTGCAAGTCACGCACTCTAGTACGTGCTGCCCGTTATCTCCAGAAGGCTTAAAACTGGAATCCCCGTGATTCACATTTTCCAACGCTCATGGCCAAACCCTTCTGCAGATCAGCTCCTCCACTTTCTACCATTTCACAACAAGCCGAATCTGCAGCGAGGCAGAAGTGGCCACGCGGCTTGGCTCTGCAAGCCACACGTTGGCGAGCCAGTGGCCACAAAACATACCAAGCCTAGGCTGCAGGAGCCAGAGCACGGTGAGCTCCGGGGGTGGTTTGCCAGGCTGAGGTGGCCGTGGCTCCCCGACGCCTCCACCCACTCATTGAGGGGTGGCTTGGAAGTACAACTAGCTGCCAGAGTCACAAAAAAAAGTTGGGCAGAGAGGTCTGTGTGGCCTCAATGCACCTCCCACGGAGGTTTTGAAGTACCCAGTGGCGCAGTGGAGAGTTCATGGCATGGCCCCGTGCCTTGGGACAGGCAGACCTCAGGATGGGCACACTAGCCACCACCTCACAAATGTTTCCAGTCAACCCCAGAGCTCTGCTCCTCCTGCAGAAGTTACTAACAGCACTGCTTCCTACTGCATCCAGTGTTTCAGTTTATCCCCTCCTTCCTTTAAATACTGTTTAAAAATGGTAATTAAGTGGAAAATAGCAAAAGGAGCCAAAACCAAAGCATAAAGCCACCAAAAGCAATGTTTACCGTCAGCCTTTCGATTCAGCATAGTGCTTCCCCGTGACACCAAATGGAAATGTTTTGCTTTCTTTGCAATATTTTCTTCAAATTATCCACAGAATGAAATAATTACTATAACATATAATTTCTTATTCTTACGTATCTCCTATATATACCTTGCTATCGCTATATGACATATAAATTAAGATATCAACCCTACCTGACGATAAGGAAAAAGGAGAAGTAGAAAATCTCAGCTCACAAGCACTTGATCGTCTCACTCCAAAACCTCAGTGACAGACCAGAGAAGAGCATCCACATCTCCCCTTCTGACTCGTGCTGTCAACAGAGCAGCATCCCCCACCCCTGCCCCTCCAGCATTGCTGCATCACTTCTCACCCAAAGGATCTCTCAAACACTTGTCACTGAGGACCAAACCCCGGCTCGACACACACATGTGCATTTAAGAACAAAATGAATCCTCTCTGCACATACTTAGTCATGTGCGTACCCTCGCTCTGGCTTTAAGGAAAACCAGTAATAGTACAGAGATCCCTCACAGGAATCAGATAAATGTAGCAAGACACGTCTGTACATACCATGTTTTTTCTACATAGCTGTGCCACCAAGCACTGCCAAGGGCCTCACAGACACGGGAAAAGCGAAATGACACTCCCCTAGTAGGTGGAAGGCACGCCAGTAAAACTGGTTTGCACAACACAACAGGGAGGAGGGCCAGGAGCCTCCAGGGGTAACACAGCTGCAGAATCCTCTGGGTAGATAGGGGCAAAGGAGGGAACGGCTCCAGCATAGTGCCCAACACTTCCAGCATTGTGCACGAGCATGTCTTCCCAAGCATCCATGCAAATACAGTGCCCCTCTTCCTAATCATCCCCACAAACATTGGGAAATGCTGAGAAGCTGCCTGCCCCTGACTCACACATGTGATTGAAAGGCTTCTCTCTCTGTCACCATCACCCTCCTGTCACGGTAATGCCCAGTGGTGTCACTCAGCCACGGAGCCTCTGTTCATGTCAAGTGCTGCCCAAAAAGCCTGTGTGAACACAAGCAAAGGGGCAAGCAAAGTTGTGACTTCAAATGACCTTGTTGTGGCACAGCTGTGCCCAGTGGTGTCACTCAGCCACGGAGCCTCTGTTCATGTCAAGTGCTGCCCAAAAAGCCTGTGTGAACACAAGCAAAGGGGCAAGCAAAGTTGTGACTTCAAATGACCTTGTTGTGGCACAGCTGTGCCCAGTGGTGTCACTCAGCCACGGAGCCTCTGTTCATGTCAAGTGCTGCCCAAAAAGCCTGTGTGAACACAAGCAAAGGGGCAAGCAAAGTTGTGACTTCAAATGACCTTGTTGTGGCACAGCTGTACCCATCACTGAAACGCAGCAGCGACGCTACTCCCCCGTAACACTGCACAACAGCACACAAGAGAATTCTATAAATTACAAGCCAGAGGGACACTCCCCTCATCAAAAAATTTGGCCAACTCTACCTACACAAAGCGCCTCCACAGCACAGGGATGAGTGAAGGAGCTCAGAGGACAAGGCCACTGTAGCACAGTGTGTCCCTATGTCTGTACCCCAAGGAGAAGAAGGGTCCTCTCACTGGCTCAAGCCTAAAACCAAAGTGCCACCTACTGAGTCTACAGAATTTGTGTCCTCCCAGGATTTCTAGCAAGGGCTTGGCCATGGATTAGCTCACCAGATTAATCCAAATATCAGCAAGCAGTCACTGAGCAAGTGTTCACGCCTCGAGTTGCAGCCGAGCATCAGCAAGCAGGTGATATCCCACCTGAGACCAAGGACATCTCTGCACACCCCTCCCCAACACAACAGGTGGCACCAGCCAAGCCAGGCTCAAGACTTCCATATCTGTGGATAAAACACAGCTTTTACTGACAGAGCTTGCCCCAGTTTCCGGGCAGAGTAAAACACCAATGAGACTCTTTGTGAGCCAGGCTTCAGGCATTTGGTTCTACCTTTTTTATTTGCACAGAGAGTTGTAGGCCTGCACCCCAGCAAACAGGACAGACAAAGCCACAGGCTTTTTAATCTGCTCTTACTCCCTCCTCTTGAGAGCTGTGCAGACTTAAATGGAGCTATTTAAAGCCAGCGTTAAAAACACCAGTGATGATCTGACCTTCTCAGGAACAAAACTGGACCAAAACCTAAAGGCCAAATGAATGAAAAGAAAATTACAAGGTAAAGTTTGCCTTCCCTGAACGTGTTCCAGCTGCAAGAATCTTAGATTACACCAATGCAGCTTTCCAAAGTTTAAATACAATAATTTTCTGTATTAAGGGCCCAGTAATCCTAATAGAGGCATAATTAGGCATTGATGCCTTGCCCATATGAGAGAAGCTTGAAAAACTTAAATAAACTGTGAATGGCAGGATTAATACTGGAGCTTTGCGTTTTGTACAGCTGTTTGAATACAGTACACTGCCTGTGATGGCATCAGCTGTTGCTTTACTCTTGTTCAGTATTTCTGAAGGTAAAACAGGCAGTCCTTTTAAGCAAATGAATTGCCCCTCATTGTTGGCCAGTTTACTTCAGCAAAGAAGGGCTGGACACGTATTTGCTTTATATTTAAATTTAAAAAAAAATTAAAAAAAAGGCCAAGTTGCAAGCAAAATTAGCTGGCCAAATTCGAAGTCTGGTGATGCTAATAAGAGAATTTTAATTTACTGCAATGGCTCTTCAGGATGGAGAAGAAGGCAATACAGTTTTGGAGATGATCTGCCCAAGTGGGAATATCATATAGATGCCTGGAGAGTCCTTGAGAAAATAGCTCACCTCAGTCCTGATTGAAGAGGAAAGACAATACTTCAGTGAAATAGAATTCTGTATTTCTAGGAAAGGCTCCAATAGCAAATTGCTTACTAATGCAAGAAGCCTTGTAAATTTTATTATGAATGGAAGGGGCAATGGCAAGCTTGTGACACGGCACAGCACTTGCACACATGGCTTAGCCAGTAAAAAGTAAATAAATAGGTTACTTATAAGCTCCAGAAGACACCTGAAAATACCTCTAATAAGCTCAGTGAACTTCAAGCAAGAAAATAAAACAGCTTCCAAAACTATCTTACTATTACTTTTTTTCCACCAGGTAAATTAGTTCTCTTACAGTGTAATATGAAATCTTGGCTTACTGATTGAAAATATCAACTAAAAAAAGGTAATCTAGATTTCCTCAATGTCTTTAAAAAATTACTTATCAGTGGACATGGAAGAAACTATCCAAACAAGGAGCGTGTCAGGACAGCAAACCACCGTAGCAAAATAAAATGCTCAGGTTATCGGGACAAGGACTGATACCAGCAGCAGCCTGATGCCAAATTTACCTGGGACATCCAATGCCCAAACCACAGCACCCCTCAGACACTGGGTGCAGGCAGCTCCTCCACCACCTCACAGCCCGGCTGAGCACTTGTCCCCACCACCTTGGCTGAACTCCTCCCCAAATCCCCACCACCATAAAGCTTTCCAACTTTTTTTTCCCTCCAGCAGCGCTAAAAGACAATATCACCCTTGAGCTGCAGGGGCGAGAGGAGGGTGCGGAGCCCCGGTTGGGGCGATGACGAGCGCCAGTGGTTAAGTGCTGCTGCGGAGATGAAATGTGCCTAATGAAAAGCTTACCTAAAGCTCACGGGAAGCCAGCACCCGGCTGGCCGAGCCTCTCCAGAGCGGCGGGCACGAGGCCACCAGGACGCTCTGGAAAGACGAATTAACTAAAAGTTAATGTGGATGTTCTCATTCAAAAGAAAAGTGGCCTACTCCAAAGGGGATTAGGCTAAAGTGAACTAAGGCCACTTTACTTCTGAATGAGAGCATCCACACAATAGTGCAATGCACTTTAGCTAATGCACTTTAATTTTACACCCAATCAATTTGTCTTACCTCTCCTGAGTGTCCTTGTGTGGACAAACCCAGAGATTCATCGAGTTTTGAGGCCAGGCGGGGAACATTAGATCAACCCAACCCACTCCCTGTGCGTTATGGGCCATTGCCTCTTACAGTTATCCCTTTATTGATCCCCAAAACTCATGGATGACTAACACATAATCTCCAACAGGGGCGGGGGGGGAAACATTTTTTTCAGTGGGGTGCCTTGCTTGGATTTGAAGATGTTTGCAAAATAAGAAGCCACCATGACTATCCCGCCACCAACAAAAGAATGACCAAATCTGGGCACAAATCCATTCCTTCCCGTCCTACCTTCCCCACGCCCTGCACATTCGCAAGAAAATGGCAATCTCCGTATTACAACTCCTCGATCTCTTCTGTTTTTGAAATTGCAAACAGACCATTTGCTTATAGGACAAACTCAGATATTCTCTTTTTTTAAATTCGCCTCACGAACGTTTAAATTTTCAACATCTGCCCAGACTTCTACAGACGAGTCTCAAAATGCAGTAATTCCCAGAAACCACTCACCGCCTGCGCTATCGCTTTCGCACGCGCAACAACCCACGTAAGTCTCCACGCCGCCCTTCACCTCTCAGATACACGCTCCCAAAAATAAATAAATGAACCTGCGACAGTGACAACCAATGAGGCAACTCAACAAGTTGAGCCTGCAGAGGCAACAGGATTCCCCTGTGCCAGCAGCCCACTCGCTCACGGAGACCAGGCCCTCACCGTCGCCACTAAGGGACTGAAGCTTTCCAGGGATCTCATCTAAATTAGAAAAAGGAGTCCTGAGGACACTGGCCTGAAGGGATTCTGCTCTCACCCACGCTCCCGGGCTGGGTTACATCTCTTATTTTTGCATTTTGAAGGTGGTAAAAGGGAAAAGGCGATCACACTAAGCAGGCTGAAGAAGAGCTGAAGCAACTGCGGACAAGTTGTCGTTAAGACGGGTTACGGAGTATCGGCGGTGGGTTAGATAGGGAGCCATTAATCAGGGACAGAAATACACTCAAAGAAGTCCAAACACAAAATGTGTGCGCTCTGAGAGTTACCCTCTCCAAATATTGCTGCGACTGCAGGAAGAAATACAGATATAACCACTAATTTCCAATTTTGCCATATAAGTCTAAGCAATAGAGCATCAAGACCGGGAGATAATACATCAAGGACACGAGGTGACACTGCAGCACACCCCGGTCTCTCCTTCTCCTACATAACCCTCATCAGGAAACAATTCCAGAAACCTTCAAAAATGTTCACATCCAGAAACAACCTTCCTCTTTATTTTCTTAAACTTGTTTAGATTACACAAGATAGATCCTAACTGCATGCTCATGTGACCAAAAAACCCTAAACGCAGAAATGCAAAACAAAACAAAAGAAAGATTCCCTAATTTAAAGAAGCTGTGCCGGATTTTCACTTCTTTTTAAAGCAGTATTTATCAGCACGACCTACACGTACTCATTTTGATCAAGCACTATATAATCATTTTTTTTAAGGTCTAACATTGCCCACTCAGGACTGCAGTAACCCTTCCACGTGCAGAGCCCATTACCTTTATCATTACCTGTGGATGAGCAGCCAGGGAAGGCTCAAACCCTCAACCATAAAGGTTAAACTTAATGTACAACTCACTCTTTCACAACTTTCAAACGTCCGAGCTGCCCCAAAACAACAATCTGCAGTCCCTGACGTGAAGACGTGGCAAGCTCCAGCTTACAGGAACGCCTCGGAATACACTCGCAAAAGTTTAGGATGAATTCCAAGGTTACCTGGGATTTAAACTCAGGTCTGTCAGGTTTGATGTCGAAAAGAATTGCAAAAAAATCTGGGAATTAAACTATTCTTTGCGACAAGAGGTAACATCAGTTTGGAAAATTTTACATGGAAGTTAGGCCTGAGCACGCAACTTAAGGAAGGCAGCAAATCTTACACCCAGCTGTAAGGATGGCTGCTTTGGGGCTTTTGAATGTTAAAAAATCCTAAAAACACCCCAAAGAGTCTTGAATTGAAACTGTAAGTTAAAGAAAATATATTTAATCTTGTATGGATTTAACAACGTATTTACTTGCTTAAGAAAATGGAAAGCAAAGAAAAACTTATTTTGCCAATACAATTTCAGCCACAGTGTATCAGATGATAACATGTATAGAATAGAAATTAACGTATTCTATCTGTACAGTCTGCCAAACTGGGACATGGCAACAGCTTCTAAATATCACAGAGGGGGAAAAAAAGTTACTCAAAAGAAACAAAAAAAGGATTCACTAGCTCAAGGTGACGTAAAGTCAGAGGAAGAAAATTAAATTTTAAGTCTTTTAAACATTATTTTATTGGTCCTCCTCAGAGTCCTACTTCACTGCAACTCTTTTATTATGCAGAAATGAATTCTACCTTGCACCCTCTGCACCGCATCTATTATTTTGATGCCTGTTCCTCCAATATGGGAGCACATATCCTGAAGGCAGCAATATTCTTACTCTCCCTCTCAAAACTATACATGGGGAAAGTATTTGTGAAGAAGTCCCCAAGTAAAACAGTATTTATCAGTAATTTTTTTCCCCAAGGCATTATTTCTGTACTGGCTACAAGGTACAGCTGATGTATTTGAGAATTTGGGAAAGTTAAGTCTAGTCGTAACTGGTCGATGCCCTGAACAACTCTACCACCTTTAGCTATGCTGTATATTGGATTTCAGTTTATGATTCTTTCTTCGTAAAGAATATACTTTAAGTAATTTTTCCATTTAAAAAGAAAGCTGCTGTCTATCCACATTTTGGTTAGAGCAACTCTGCAAGTGCGCGTATTAAAATAAAATCTATTGCAGCATAAATAGAGGTGTTGCTTTATTATATACGTATATATATGTGATATATTATCACCCAAGAAGGGCCATCTAAAACGCCACAGTTGCAAACATTTAAGACTGTAACAAAAATGACTGAGACTCTAGTATCAGTTTACTATCCTTCAACAATTTCCCTGACAGTGGAGTCAAATAATGTTGAATTATGGACCTTCTTGCAGGAAGTCTTATTTCATGTTCATTTTTTGATCATTTCCCTCCTAGTCCCTATAGGAATTTGGCTCTTTGCCGATTTGCCTTTAAAAATTTGTGTCTATAATTGGCTTGTGCATTATTAAATTGTAATTTTTGTCAAATAATGCCACTATGGATGTGCTCAATATGTTTATTTTCCGTAAGAAAAATACTGGTTTGTGCCTATAAAATCTACCTTATGTACTTTAGCTACTAATGTACTTTATTTGGATGTGGTGGGTACTTTGTAGCATGTTTTCCTAAAAGGACTTTCTAAAGGCTTTCTGTAGACACGGTCTTGTAAGGGAATTTTATAGTTCATATTAGAGCACCTGGGTGCCAGTGTGATGTGGATTCACGAAAACAGCCCCACGGTGACAGTTTAGGATTGTCAAAATTTTGCTATTGGACTGCAGACAGTATCTGGGCGCTTTTTTTCTTTTTTTTTTTTTTATCAGAGGGAGTTTTCCCAGACACATCACACAACAGCTGTGTTCTAAATCTTTCCGGGCTCCGATAAACATTTGAAAATTTAAACATGCAAATGTTTGAAAAGCTAATGATTAAAAAAGGTTTATTTTGAAACTTTTGAGGATGGCTGCAATTCTTCAGCTGGGGTTTTTAAAGTCCCGGGGTCTGGTTGATCTCGAGTTCAATTATCACCATCAAAAAGCCCAAACTCCTGCCTTGGACTTGTGGAGCCGTGATGGTAAATACCAACTCCGCAGGTCCCACCCTGGCAGGCAGCGGGGTCGAGCCCGTGGGAGAACGATGCTATTTTAGTGACCTAGTGCCACTGAGCTGGTTAAATCACTGAACAATGGTTAGTGTCATAAGGCTTTACTTTGCAAAATCTAGCATTAGTGTCATTGCTTTCCATTAACCGGGGGGACTTAAAGGCAGTGGCATTGAGGGGCCTATAAGGAAAGAATAAATAAGGGGAAACCAATAAATTAAAAGGAAAAAAACACCCTGTTAACTGTAACCTTTACTACCACAATATACGAAAACGTAATTAAACCCACAATAAAAGCTTTTACATACTTACTCTTTTACTACTCTCCCAAGCAGAGCCGTGGGCAGGGGGGGGGGCCCACGGCCCCTCGCTCCCACCGCCCCGGCCCTGCGCGCCCGCGCATCCCAGGACCGCGCAGCCATAAACGCGCCCCGCGCAGCCACATCCTAATTAGCCGCCCCGGCGACCAGCACTCAACACCTTATTATTGAACCATTAGGGCCCAGATACTGCCGGCCGCGCCGGGGACGGGCTTGGCACCGGAGTTTACCGGAGGGCGCGGGCGGCTGCGCATCCCCCGGTAAAACACCACCACCCACTCACCCACCCCGCGCAACCCCCGCGCCGTCTCCGCGGGTTTGATCCGGCCGGGAGACGGGGAGGGGGAAGAGAGGGAAGGCGCGTTTTTGCACCTTTTTCCCCTCCAGCGGGAAAAAAGCAAAGCCCCGCTGCCCGCGCAGCTCCGCGGGGCGAGGAGCCGGAGAGCCCCGGGAAGCGATCGCACCATCCCGGGGGTGCCGGGGATGAGCCCGCCCGGTCCGCGCAGCGGGACAGGGGACCGCGCAATGTCCGCGCTCCGGGCGACAGAAAAAGGTGGTGAAAAAGGGAAGGAGGGGGAGCAAATAGAGGGGGGAGGTGTGCAGAAACACACCGACACCCCCAAAACTATAGCTTCATTTCTTTAGCTTTCGCTTTAATAAAATAATGATTCGTTGGGAAAATGGGGTATAAATCTTCATTTTGGAGGCAATTAAAGTGTTGATTTCATTCGTGCCCCTGAGCGATTCTTGTAATTTGCTCAAATAGCTTTATGTACCCAGCACTCCAGAGCTTTTAGAAACCCATTTTCTAGTTAGACTTGTTGGATTACAATTTTTATTCAACAGCAGTGAGCCGAGCTTCCCTCAGTTAGACCCTAGCTTGGAGGGATCCCCTCGCTCTAAGGCGCTGCACGGGGCCGCCGGCTGCCCGGAGCATCCTCCCCAGCCCCGGGTACCGCCCTGCTGTGCCGCCCTCCGCCCGCCCCGCCAAGCTTTCCTCCCTTCGCAACAAAACGGGGTGGAAGAAAAAAAAAAAAAACATCCAAACAACCCACCTATACGCACATAAACCCTTTTTTAAAAGTTCATGACTTCCTTCAAGCCTGCCTCCCCCTGTCACGACACTACCCGATAGCCTTTGGCAGATAGGAGAAAATATTCCAGACACTACCCACGCTGCGATGCAACGCACCTTCATGTCGGTGATCTATATAACAACTCCCAGCTGACAGTGCCGGTGATAACAGCAAAGCGGCTGAGGAAACTCCTGTCTGCTTGGCTGCGCCTTGCTCGAACAAAAGGAAACCTCCAGAGTCGGGAGCAGATCGCTTCTAAGACTCTATTTGCCTAGCTGATCATAAAGAAAAATAACTTGGGAGTTTTAACCAGGGATTTATTTTTCTGTGGGTGCTTGAGGTCCCCTCTCTCACAGGCAAAGCGCTGCTACCCCTCGATTCAGAGAAAACAAACTGACCGCGAAAACCCCACCGTTTCACCCAACTCGAATAAAAGCCAAATCTCAATCGCTTCCATCATCCAGGAGCTTAATTTAGATCTGGGCACCTCCTGCATTAGCCCCAAACGCTCCCATGAAAAGGCAAGGATCCCAGCCGGCGGAAGGGACAGACACGGAGGAGGGAGGGGAGAGGGGACAGCCAGCAATCCTCACTCAGCTCACCCGCATTTCCCACCCGGCTGCAGCCGGCATTAAAGGTCTGAACCATCCCAAACAAAACCTGGACACCGTCACAGCCACGCGAGGCTTTGCTGGCTTGACTTTGGCTTTGACTATATTTATTTTTTAAAGAGAGGGCTTGAAAACTTGAAAGATCAAGGAAAAGAATTTAAAACCTGAATCCCATTTTATTTTCTCCCTCTTTTTTTTCCCCCTATTAAGTAAAATAAAATGGGCGCGTTTGCAGCAGGCAGGCGTGCACAAAGCAATGTTCACTCAAGTCTAAAAGCGTTCGGCCAAGGAAAACTGACAAGACGGACTAATGAACCGTAGAGACGGGAAGAAAATAGCCAGTATTTGCTAGATTTCAAACCCTCTCTGTCTTCCCCGGACCACCTATCTTGGATTTTATTATTATTTTGGTCAACGACTCCAGCCCTTCCTTCCCTAAGCTACCAAGAAGCCAGTGATTCACAGACACCACTTCTATTATTGGAAAGGGTAAATAAAATAAAGACAAAAATTAAAAGCGACAAGAAACAGGTCGAGTTTGCAGGCGATGCTTTTACAAGCTCATCTCGCCAGGTCGAATCTGGGAGCAAGCCTTAATGAAGCAATAATAGCCACATTATTCAAAAATTTTCATTTCGATGGAAATTTATCTAAAAGGGACTTAATCATATGCAAATAATAAAAGGAGGCGTAGTGACCCAGCGAGCGATCTGCATACAAATTTTACCGTGTGCGGCATTGGCGAGATCATACCTGATCCGTTAGATTTGCTGATCTTGTTATGTCTTCACTGTCCGATTTTGATCCGCCCTCTCTATCGTCTATGACCAAATCGATAGGCATTTTTCCTTTCAAACAGCTAATATACCGGTGGCAGAAATTGTCACATAATTCGTGTACCTACATTATGACAGCGGTTCAAAAGAAAAAAATAAAAAAAAAAGAAAAGAGAAGGGATGGAAAAAAAGGCAAGAAAATATAATCAGGAATACATAAGTAAAATTGACAAGTGCAACCAGTCTCCCCCCTTCACCCCTGTGACATCAAAAGTCCTAAATAGGGGAAACACACTGCAATTATCCCCCTGAGACCTCTAGACGCATCCAGAATTAGGAATAACTTTCTTTTCTCGCAAAATAGAGATATCCCAGAAAATTGACAGTGACAAGATGATTCACAGGCTACAACATATTCAACACCCGTGTTAAATTCATCTGCTCCCGGAGCTGTGGCCATTAGAGAGGTGACCTGCATGGGTGACATTTAAGGTAAACTATTTAATTTCATCCAGTTATTTCATCATAAACCCTTTCCAAAGGGGTATGAGGACAGAAAAAAGGATTTAAAAAAAAAAAATCCCGATGCACTGGGCTGAAATACATTATAGGCATCTGAGCCCTGAAATCCCCAGTCGCTCTGATAGACTCATACCTGAGCCGCCTTTATTAATGGGCAGATTTTAACACATTTTGGTAGAGCAAGAACAACCTGCCAGTTATGGTTAGATAAAGTGACTGAGGCTCCCGAGAAACTTTTCAACTATTTAAAAACCTCTCAAAATGTTTATTTTTAGGAGAAAGGGAATTCTCTTCTAGGCCAGCTATCAATGACACGTAAAAAATCCTCAGGAAACCAAGAGCGAACTTACAATTTAATGTGAGCTCAGATGACACCGCTTCTTAGAAATTAGCATTCTCCCTCCTAAGATTTCTAAAATAGCCAACAAAAAAATGCTGCATTTAGGCTGCAATCTCTTTCTTCTGCTCGGAGGTGTACAATATTCCCAGGAACAAGCGACAGACAGAACTATCAACTCTGCTTTGTCTCTGCAAAATGTTACAGGACAATCCGCGCCCTGAGCCTGACCTGCAGATGGCTCTTAAAAAAAAAAATAAAAAAAAAAATCCCCCATTCCAACTAACTGCAACCAAAGCCTATTCCTCACCACCACCAAGCAAAAAACAATATATATATATTTTTTAATCACAATTTCAGGGGCTTGACTGAACTGACCATTTCGAGTCTCATCTGCGGCACCACAGAACTGCAACTATTTATACAAAGCCAGCAAAGTATTACAATGAACACAAGGCCTGGGCGTTCGAGAGCTCGGTTTTAGAGGCTGAAATTGTAATTAAACTGCGAAGAGAAATGGACGCCAAGATTGGTCTTGACACTAATTACCAGAAAGAAAGACATTTATGCAAATTTACCAGAAGCCTGAACTTCAGCAGTACTGAAACGGAGGAGGAAGAAAGAGGGGGAGAGAGAGAGAGACAAAAATTACCTTCTCTAATTCCAACAGATGAAACCTTAATACTTGTATGGCTTGAATCATCTGCAAAGATACAAACAACACGAGTATTAATCTCATTCCTGGATTTGGGGATATTTCCCACAGCCGCCCCGGCCGCACTTTGTAGCTTGACTTTTCTCTAGTAGTAAATAAAAAGTTGTTTTGATTTATGGCAATAACACTAAAACTTAATAGCGGTGGCTTTGTGCACTGTTTAACGAGAAGCGATCTAGAGTTAACAAAAAAAAATCCCCACTGCAACGAAGCAACTGAATTATACGGATCATAAACATTTCTTTAAAAAAAAAAGCAACTCTCTAAACACCATCACTGGGCTCTTCGCTTTGCGAAAGCGAGAGCAGGACTCCTACAGTGGAGGCAAAATATTTATCCTTAAGGGGGGAAAGAATGAAAGAGAGAAAAGACCTCATTTTCGGTGAATTTGCCACCAGTGCATCTCCAGCCACAGCAATCCTCTACATCTCCCTTCTCATGGAGCTGCTTAAAAGGTGCGTGGAGGAGCTGGCTACAGCAGGGATAAATCCACACTCCTCTTGGGCAGGCAAGCTCACCACCAAGCCCGCCAGCTCCCCTTTGGATGGGGCTTTCCTTTATGTATATCCTTATGGGATTTTTTACTTCCAAGCCATTACCACACCATATTCACTTGTAAATGTAAAAAATCATCATCATAATAATTACGATTTTTTAAAAATCCACATGAGAAATTTTCAATTTAGCACCACCAAAGCACCTCTCCAGATGACACAGAAGTTTAAAAAAAAAAATAAATAAATGGGAAGGGAAGGGAGGGTGGGGGTGGGGAGAGGAAGAAGTGTTAACTCTTACCAAGTTATCCAGTTCAGGATTAGAGGAAAAGAGGGGTTTCTCTGCTCGGATCTAAATATAAGAAAGGGAAGGAAAGGGGGGAAAATAATAATAAAAAAGATTTGAAATATGGAAGCAGAAAAAGCAGACGTTATTATTTCTTGCTTCATTACACTGCCGGGTCCATTATGTAACCTTCCGTGCAAAGCCCTGACTGCTGGATTTAGTACATCAGCCAAACACTTGAACAAGTGAATCAAATATACCGAAAAATACCTACGGAGCTTCCCCGGCAGAGCCCGTCCCGGCTCCCGGGAGCCGCGCAGCGAAACTCCCGGCAGGGCACAGACTGCTCCGCTTTACCCAGGTTTTTAAGGGGCTGGTAAATGCCGAGATTTCCCGATTAGTTTTTTGGTGTGCATTGCTTTGGTTGGGGTTTTGGAGTGGTTTCTGTTTTTGGGGGGAGGGGGGAAGGGGGGGTTTGCCTCT
>VWZF01003406.1:1171175-1205751 GCA_013396755.1 Sclerurus mexicanus
GTCCGGAGAGTCAGCCCGGGGTCAGCTGGGGCTGCCCTGCGCCCACCGCCGGCACAGCTCGGGCCCCGGGTGCCGCGGGGGAACGGGGAAAGGGGAACGGGGGCTGCCCGCTCCCCTCCGCGGCCGGCCCTGGCGTTTGCAGAACTTATGGGGGATTTTCATTAATTAGATGGAGTGCTTCAGGAAATACTTCCCGATAAAATTACGGTTGTCTTAAAACTTTCTAAACACCGCTATAATATATATATAATTTTTTTAACAAATAAAATTAACTTGAGAAATGAGTTACTGGCCGGGGTTTTTGTGACTTCAACGGTGACAGCGGTGCCGGCGGCGGGAGTGAAGGCACCCGCACACAAAAGGAGCCTTTCAGGGACAAAAGCTGCGGCGGCTGCCAGATTCCCCCCGCGGTGGCACCTCAGGGTAGTCCGGGCAAGGCAGCGCACAGCCGACCTGAGCCTTGCCCTTCCTATCTCACACTACAAATAGGCAATTTCAGCCTCAAGTCTCGAGAATAATCCCAGAGCCCGACAACATCATAGTGTTGGGGCTGTTGAGTTTTTTTTTCTTTCACGATTTAGGCGCTACAAGTTCATTTGGGTTAATTTGGAAGCGCTGCTCCGCGCCAGGGTTCGCGACGATCCCTGCCTTTAGCCCAGTTGCTCCCCGCACTTCGGTACTCCCTGCCTATGCCAAGCCCTCTTTCTTTCCTGTTGATATTCCAATACTTCTCGTTGAATTAAATAATAATAACAATAAAAGAAATTGCTGGGTAGAACTCTGGCTGCTTAATTAAAAAAAAAAAAAAAAGAAAAGCCGCTGGGTTGTTCTGCATCCCAAGGATTGAGCTGTTGTGCCGTCTACTGGGAGACGGGAAAACTACAGCCAGAAACGCTTCCAAATTTTCTGCGAGAGAAAAGTCCAGTTTTCGGCAATTTGGAGGGGTCGGAGGCGCCAAATTACTGGTTAGAAGAAGAAAAGCGACCCTGGACAGAAAAGCCGTAGAGACAATTATTTTTTCCTTTGGCTACACCTGTATATTTGTATAAAAACTCCACTTTTAAGTGTTTAGGACTTCATTGACTGCAGAGCGCGAAACGATGATATGGTAAAAATGGTTTGAGTTTACCCGTGAGAGGCAGTTGGACTTTAGCTAAATATGCTGGAAGGGGGGAAATTTTGTTTTTTTAAAGAAGGGGAAAATATCTGTGAATGATTTTAAAACTTCACCGGCCAGCTGCAGCCCGTGGGCAGAAGGGAGAGATCCCACTCCGGGCAGCTTCCACCCCGAGGATGCTCTCGGAGGGCAGCGAAGGCAATCACTTTGATGCTACTATGTGGATGGGTATCAGGAGGGCAGTTCACGCCAACCTAGCGTTAGTCTCAGTTTAGGGGAAACAATTACGTTGCTGTTTTAAGTTTCCCGAACCTTTCCCCGTGCCCGAGACGCGGATGTTCTCATGCAGACACAGCCGAGCCGGGTAATTGCCCTCTCTTCTCTCCCTGCCCACAGAAATCTTCGCTCCCGCGGCGCCTGGGATGCTCTCCTCAAAAATTCGAAGTTGAAGAAAAGATTAAAAAATAAAAAGTTTTTGTTTAAAAAAAACCCAAACAACAAACTTAAAAATAAAACAAACCTTGACTTTTGCCAGGCGAGAGACACAGAGGGGCTGTGAAATGCAAAGCCTCTGTCGTATTTACAGAGAGTATCAGCAGCCGACTGGACAGGCAGATAAAAATCTAGTGATCTACGTGAGCTCCAAGGAGTTTTTTAAAGCAAAGATCTCTAAGCGCCTGTTCTCAGTCCACGTAGCCTAAAAAGCCGGAGACACCCACGTAGCTGAACAATAGTAGGGTTTTTTCCAATATGTTAAATAAAGGTATAAGCAAACCCTCCTGCCACTTGTAGCAGACCAACTCCGACAGCTCTTTGCCTTCAGAGCCACTTGCCAGAGTTCAACAGAGGGTAACATTAGCCTAAAATATTCGAAACTTTTTTCTTTTTTTTTCTGGAGACTTTTCCCACTTCTGCTGGGCTAAATTCAGCTCCCAGTTCGTCTCTGCGGGTAAAATTTGCTGTCTTTGAAGGAAACAACAACCTGTCTGATTGGGTTTTTTTGTTGGTTAGTTGTTGTTTTTTCTTTAAATATCAGGAAGATATTTTCCTCAGAGTACATAAAGCAGAAATTAAATGATCGCGCGCCCCTGGTATAAGAAGTCGAACGCCACATTTCTAAAAAGTTGAACGAAGTATTTTACCCTTTCAAATGAGTCTGAAAATACTTGCGACATTGTACGAGAAGCAAATTAGCGAGTAACAAAATAAAAGCTCAGTTTAAAGCCACAGAGAATTGAATATTGGTGTCTGACAGTACCTCGGCTAAACTAGAGCAAAGCGGAGTTTTGTCAGAGCTTTTCAATTTGATGTTTTCCTCCAAACTAATTTTCACTATTGCTCCATTCCTATTACCTAAGCCCGTCTGCAGCTTGGCTAATGAGCCCATTACAGCATTATTTCGGCGTGCCTCTGATGCCGATCGCAGAGGATGGGCATTAATCAGAGCGGGGATCTGGGGCTATTCAGCATGGTGGGATGGGAGGGAACCCGGGGCTTTCTCCAGGCTCGGCACTAGCGGAGAGGGGGCTTCCCGCAAACGATACGATATAGGAAAATTTGAGTGCAAATCACTTACCCTTTATAAATTAGAAAAATAAAGGAAAATAAGGAGCAAATCTCTGTGCCCAGCAGCGCGGTGCGGGACGGGGCTCGGGAAGCTCCCGGAATCCCCATTCTCGCCGGCTCGCCGACATCGGGAACCGACCTGTGCCTGGGGCTGGGCAGGCAGGGAAGCATGTCAGGGTCCCTGCAGCCCCCCACCCCAAGAGCTACCAGCAGCCCGCGGCTCCCCCCAGGACAGCCCAGCCGCCTGCTATCTGCATCTGGGGGTGCATTATCACAGGCTTTTGCATAACTGCATATTGACTTTACTAAATGGATCTGCGGAGCTATTTAAACATCCCTCTCTTCAAACCCCCGAGCAATTCTCTCGGCAAGAAAGAATAAAGAAGGGAGGGCGAGGGGGAAACTGCAAAAGAGCTTCTAGTTGCTCTTGCTCCTTCGTTTTTGGGCACAAGTGGATCATCTCTACGCGCTTTGGATCCCACTCGGTGCACGTGAGTGCAGGCGAGTGGAGGGGGTCTGCAGCAGCACGGGTGACAGCAGGATGGGTGGCTGTCATTTTTCACTTCGGAGTCTTAGTGGTGAGTACATGTCTCTTTGGGCTCCTCTGGATAATTTTTGGCCAGCTATGAAGGCTGTGAGAAAAGCCTGTATGGGCATGTGTGTGGACATGAAAGACTGTTCTAAGGACAACTTAGGGGAAAAAAAGAAAAAACCTCGTTAACCATTTTTAAAACCCCACTTGGAGGAGAGGCACTCAGACGCGACGCTCCCCTTTCCCTACGTCTCCCCACTCGCAGCAGTGCCACGCAAGCCACGACAGCCACAAACCAAGAGCTGGGCTTTACCTCCAAGGACAGGAGTGCTCATCCTCTGCCTGCGCTGCCCCCGCCCCTGCCGCCCCTCTCTATCCTGCAGAGGCAGCTGCCCTCGCCCTTGAGCCTCTCAGGGGAAGGCGGCCTCCTCCGCACCAAGGCTGGGTCCCCAAGGCAGCAGCTGCGAGAAGCAGCAGGCAGGGAGGGGAAAAATAAAGGCGAAGGAGAGAAGGAGGGGGACCGGGGACGGAGGCAGTGAAAACTGCACTTTCCTCCGAGCAGAGCAAGCATCCCCTCGGAGGGGCCCCAGCCCCAGGAGCTGCCTCCTGAGCCCTGGGCCTCCCACAAGGCAGCAGCAGCATCGCCTCCTCCGCAGCCCTGCAGCCACGGCGGGGGCTGCCCTGCACCCTGGCTTGGCCCCTGACTGCTCCATCCTGGCCTTGCAGGTCTGCGGCGAGGGGCCAGCGAGATGCACAGGGACAGAGCCAGGCCCACGCTCTGGTTTCAGATGGGAAACTTCAATGGTCTGGGAATTCAGATCATCCTTTGTGATGACATGATGCTAATGGTCACTTTCTGTGGCTTCGTTAAAGGGATCATATCAAAGATCTGCAGGGATCTGCAGTTGTCAAAGGGAAACCACAGTCAGAAGAACCCACCAAGGTGCATCAAGAAAATGTTTGCCTCCAGCTTACCCAACTGAGTACTTTTTTTTACCTTGAGGATGCTAACTTTGCCTGAAAAGTTGTAATGACACTTTAAAGAAAATGCTTTCCTGCTTTTACCCTCAACTTCGCTGTGGGGACAAGACAAGGAATCAGATAGACAGCCAAACTTTGGAAAGAGAGTACTTATACATGGAACTAGAGAAACATGTTGTAGAGCCATCAGCTCAGCTCTCCTGCAATGCTATTTCCTTGCATTTAGCAGTATTTAAATCAATTAAGTACTCTCTATTTTAACTAAGAGGGCTCTTAGCATGCTTTGAGGAGGAGTACCTCATACTCAACTTTTCGATTCAGATTTCCAAAGATATTTTGCTGCTTCTCTCGATGCTACAGTGACCACAGTCCACAGAAAAATTGGCATCTCATTTCTGTCAGAGCTATAAACCCTCTTTAGCAAATGCGGACATTGAGTCAAACTTTAGGAGTTGCCTACCAGCCAACTCTTACCGAAAGTCACTGGGATTAAGGGCCTAAGTCACCTTTTGAAAAGGGCTGTACTTTTCTGAAGGCAGATATGCATCACAGTGTACACAGACATAATCAAAGTAGCTCTCTGTGGTGGAGCCAACAGAAGCATGTCAGCAGGCTCTACCCACCTAAGCAGTTCCAGAGGATTTTGTGAACATTGAATTCTTGGCCTCACCCCTCTTCTTGCCTCATACACTACTTTTATGACTCTTTAGATGCAAACATGATCAGAAAAGAGCCAAGTTTATACCATACAGATGCACTAACCCACCTATGGTTTCAGTCTCCCTCTCCATTTCTGCCATTGCTTTTAGTTTCATCTTCCTCAAGTGCATCCCCTGAAACGGGACTAATCACCCAAATGCTATGTGACAGCTTGTGGCACAGGGGGTGCCACTGTAGCAGCTGAACATCTTATGAACATTTGTGCCCAACAGGAAATCCTCATTCCACAGCCAGAGCTCTTGAAGCCCAGAAAGTTTTCAGGGGAATTGACCAAGAAACTATATGGTGGCACAAGAAGCAGAGCCAAGATGCTTTGCCTCTTGGGCCTCTTCTTGAAGAGAAGCTGTTCCCACCCCTCTCTTCATTAACTCACAAATAGCAACTTTGGACCTTGCCCAGATCTCTCCCCCCACAGAATATCTTGCTTAAATTATTTTTCCGATATCATCCAAGATCATATTTTTCCTTTTATGTTTCCAAGTTGAAGTTTATTATAGTTTAGTATAGTTGTCTGCATTGCTGATCATTTGTAACCCTTTCTATTATTTTCCTGCCCTTGTTAGTATTTGAAATGCTTCTTACTTCGGTCCCCTTCAAATTTTATTACTGTACTGCTTGCCTGTACCAAGCCTGTTTTGCCTCAATTTTATTCTCATCAAACTTGAGGATGCTGCTGCTCACTCTGCTTTGCTGTACAGCTCCATCAGATCCAATTGTTTCCATCCTTTTCCATACAGTTTGCCTCTCTGCTGCTGAAGAGACCCTTACTGGGTTTAACCAGTGCCAGCCACGTTGTCCTTACCATTAGTGTTACATTTCTAGTTATTCTTGCTTCTTCCCAAAGCCTTTGAAGTCGTGTAGAGACAATTTGATTCATTAGTACACTCAGCCTTGCAGTAACTTTAGCTTCTGCTTTAGTTTCTGTATTAGAAGCACATGTTGGGTCCATAAGTTAGGGGAAAGCTCCACCGTCTGTCTTCCCCACACAGTTCACATTCTGCTTTGCCTCACTGAACTCAAGTGGCTGGTGGCTTTCTGCTCTGGGTTTCCATACCTGGGATGCCACCTCCTCCTTCCCTATTAGTATTGACAAACTCTTGTGAGCAATATGATTTCTTTTTCTGCGTGTCTCCAGACTAGAAGCCTTTATGGCAGTTGCATATGTTTGCAGTTCTCTTCACAGTTTTTCAGAAGAGCTGCAGTTATCCCAAGTATTTCCTTACTGGCTTCACATAGGCTGAGATCCATCAGCAGCACTTCACTAGACATCCTTGTGTCACCATCACTGGCCTTCTTGTGTCAGGGGGCAGATAACTACCTTATTTCTTCTTCTGGCTATCGGGATGCTGGGCTAGGCTCCTCCATGAGGGGCCACCCAAAAGGATCTATTGACTTCTTGGCTCAGGTGGCTCCTGCCAGACCTATCTGACACATGTTATTCTCAAAAAGAGACAGCACTGGCATCAAAAATATAAAATGTCATTTGATGCACATTCCTTGGTTAGTCTTCTGGTTGGTCCTGCTGTTGTGCTTTGTCTCCACAGAGTGTAGCTCCTGGGTCTTCACCTCCACTGAATGCTTTTTCACTGCCCGGTGGGTTTGTGTGTTTCACCAAACACACCATGAGACCATCACAAACAGCCACTAACTCTCAGAGGAGCTTTACCTCATAAGCATGTTAAAAACCCCAGTGTTTCAAGCAGGAGACCTCCTAAGAAAACTCCATCGTGGGACCACTTGCTGCCATGGGCATGTAGTTTATTCCATTCCCTCTTTCCACTTTCCAGTGCTTTTTATTAAGTTCTTCTTACCTGCCTGTCTCTTAATATAGATTTTGTTTAGGATGCCAAACCAGCCTGCCTCACGTTTTCCCTTGGATCTGTTCCCTGCTCCTAGCCAAGGTTGCCTACGGACCCTGCTTTGAAGTTCTGTGACACATTGGCTGCAGTTGGTGACTCTTCCCTTAGCTGACGTCACCTTGGGGTCCCTCTCCAGCGGTCTGGGAATCACATTGCCTCCACTTGCTTTGATCAAAATGAAATCCATTTACAAGCACCCGATGAGCCGGCAGAAACAGGCCTGCAGGTTTCTAGACAAAACTAACCAACACAAAAACATGCCAGCTTTAACTTCAGTTGACTCCTTAAACTAGCTAAGGTGATGGAAAGCCCAGACTAAGAAAAAAAATAAAGAAAAATCACTTTCTGCTTGTTTAGCTCAAATGAATCCATCATCATCAAAATCAATGTAAGATCAGGTTAAATCAAGGTAAGTGTTCATACAGGAGTTTACCTCTGTATTTTGGAAAGTGAATTTAAAATCACACTTCAAATCACTTTTCCTGCTTGGAAAAGCCCCCCTTCTAGAGACCATCTGGGCCCTGATTATGAATGGTGTTCAGCTCCAGCAGGTCTGGGTGAAGACAGTAGAAGCAGATGGATCTCAGTGATGCTGGAAATCAGACTCAGTCTCAGCACCTACGGCAATTCAGCCTGCACGTCCTTCAAACCCAAATAAAAACTGGCTTTTGAGGGCTGTTCCAAGGAGCTGAAGTAGGTGGTCTCTGTCAGAAAAGTTTGTTTTTCTCTGTGATTATGCTGTGAGACTTTGCCTGTGTTCGCTGTGTTATTTTCCCAAACTCAATAAGCATAGTAGTTGTTTAGGTGTAAAAATGAGGGGTTTCAGCCCAAAAGATTACCTGCACTTTATTAAGTTTTTCCCTTTCAAGTATTTATAACTATTGAGGGCTATGTCAAATCATCTTCAAAGGAAGGAAGGAAGGAAGAAAAGAAGGAGGAGGGCTTTTGCAGCCAGGTGACTTTGTATAATTAATATTTTCTTTAAAACTTCAAGTCCTACCACAAGGAGGACAGTTCCAACCTCAGACAAGTTGTAGGAAACAGTTTGAAATAAAACATATTTGAAGAATAAGGGAAGCACCTTCTCTATGTGCTCAGTTCTTTGCTTCCCACCCATTTCCCAAACAGTTTGCTCTGATGTCCTGAATCCATGTGTATGCCAGATGTGCACTGGCACTTGTACATAGGCCACCTGTGCACTGAAATGCATCCTCCTTCCTACCTAAAGCTATCTATCACCCCACCAGCTTCTCACCTGCAGGAGGGGAGAGCTTGAATTAATTGTGATACTTTCTTTTTTTGATTGGTTTTCTTTGCTGTTGAGCCTGTAATTTAGTTTTGCTGCCATAAATAGTTAACCTCAGAGTGGGAAGCTATGAAAAAATCCCTGAAGGTATTTGGCTGTATCAACACAGCAAAGAGGTTTTGATATGCAGGGGTTTTTTCTCCCCCAAGACCCTGAGAAATGATGGGTTATCAAATACCACTGGGATCACTGGCAGAACTGTTACCTTGCAAAAAAGAGGCTGCAGGCTTTCATGATGGGAAGAAAGATCTGGGATAAAGAAAATTTGAGCTTCAGCATCACAAGGCATCAGATAACTAACTTGGTCCCTTCACTTTCCCACCAAGTGGGATCTTATTCCCAGGCTCGTTTTATGTCAGCACAGGGACACAAAGGCAGAATTTATGTCCACTAGTGTGCATTAACTCCTGTCCTAACCAGTACTAATTATCACTAATTATGTGTGCCAGTGTTAATTCTTTTAGCAGCATTACCGCTGGCCTTACACTTCTGAAAGTGCCTTTGGGTGAGGCACCTCACTTTGAAAAGATATTTACGTGGGGAATAAATATAGAGCAGCTAATACACTGTTAATTTACGCCACTGGATAGCAGGCTTTAAAGTCTCTAAAACACAGAGGTCTCTGGGCATGAAGACAGACAAACCCTTGAGTAAGAGCTACTCAATAGAAAAGGTGGCAGGATCACCCTGTGTGATCTTGTGAAAGTAATTTTGCTCTGGCATTTCTATTCTGTAAAATTGGAAAGACAGTATGTCCCTAACACTCTCGAGGGTAAAATATTTATTTTCTCTGCCTTGCCAATCATTCTCTTTGCTTTTAAAAAATATTCTCCAAACCCTAATTGTTTTTATGTGTTTGCAGTATAAGACATAAAAGACATAAAACCATCATATTTTTCTATACTGTATTTTCCCCATTGTGCTGTACTGTTAACATGAACACTTTGCTGTGCAGAGGCTTGGCTATTTGCTGAAAGGATGAATTAAGACATCTAAAATGCTTCTGCATTTTGGCTGAGTGGCACCACAGAGCAGGAAGGTATCATTAGGCCAAATGGCTCTTTTCTGCAGGAGTAAGAAGCCCAGACATTTTTCAATGGATCAAGGGAAACTGTTTCACATTCCTATGTCACCCCCATCCTGCAAATACAGGGCAGAAGGCCACAGCCTTGAATCCCCGAATTCCCTGGTTTGGGTCTTTCTCTCCTGACTGAGAATTCAGGTTTCAGCTTGGGAAGTCAGGAGACATCAGATGACCCCAGTTCCACCTGGCATCAGCCTCTCTGCAGTTTAGCTTGGTGTTTCTTCTTCCAGAGTTGGCACAGTCTCCATGAGGACTCAGCAACATGGTCCTGGGTGGTTTTGTTGATGTGTCCATCTCCTTCAGCAAAAACACAAAGTCAGGAGGCTTTGCTGTTAGACCACTAATGTCTGGCCCTTTTGACCCCAACAAGGGGCTGGTGCCCACCAGTCTGTCAGATCCATGGAGAAAGGCCAAAAATCATCGCAGAGGATCTGACTCATTCATTGTCGAACAATTAAGTGGACCCCTGATGACACCCAGCTCTTGTAAGTTTTCCTTAGTGGCAAATCACGATGTGCTGGTGTCAGGGGTGTGCTGGTGCAGGCAGATGAATGATGTTTCAAAACCTGCTGGTGAAAGGCTGACTTGGTGCCCTTTCAGGCAGCACGAGCTGCTTCTCCTCCACATAACCGGTGGAAGCACCAATCCAGGCTGTCACTGCCTCTGAGGGTTTCCATCTTTGGTTGGGCCATTTGCCCAGAGGTCCCTCCTTCAGTCTCACAGACAGTCAGTGACATTTTGTCACCTTTCCCTATACTGGAATTTCATTGCTGTTGGCTGTTCCCTGGCTACTGAGAGGATGGTCCAGGAAGACATGGCAGTGCAGTACCTGAGAGCCTGCTGCTGGAATGTTGGTGCATTGATGATCTCCAGGGCTTCTAAGAGATCATCTCCATGTACATATTTCCTTAAGACATCCCAAAATGATACTTCTCCTCTTCCCTTCCAGAAGGTTGGGACACCCTTTCCACCCACCACACTAGAAACACTTTTTTCAGCCTTTTTCATAGCAACGCTCATGTCAGTCTTGGAGGTCTCCAACGTCGGGCAGGGTGCCTCTTCTCCAGGCTCCTTTCTCCAGGGCCTATGTACTATATTTGGGGTTGGTTTCATCCTTTCCCTGACCATTCAGCTAATTGGAAGTATTTTTCTAAATGTTTCTCTCAACAAAATGTCCAGTAAGCTGGAATCTGATGTACCACAAATGGGTTTTTAAGTTATCTTTATATCTGTAAATGGATGCCAAGGTTCTTGACCCTGCATAAAGCAATTATCCATCTGCTTTTTGGTTTTTAGTTGAAAGAACAGGAATCTTGTTTGTCCAAATACAGCAGTATGCAAACATGTATCAGTACTGGGCCCGGAGATTTGGCTGTCTCCTCCTCTGCCCTCCCCTCCTATTTTTACAAATAAAAGGCAACATTTGGCCTTTGCAATCACATTGAACTTTTGCACTCACTTCTCTCTCAATTCCTGAAAAAAAAAATAAAATAGGAGGGAGGCTACATTTTAAGCAAGTTATTTTCCTTTTCCACTTTTCCTTATTTGGCCATGAGACTTTCTCACAGCAGTTTCTGCAAACACGCACCTGAAAAGGCTCAGGTGAGGGGAATAGGACAGCTTATTCTCTCACTTCCTCCAGTTTTAACTCACTTACAATTGTACTGACTTCAGCAGAGTTACTCTGATTTATGAGGCTGTAAGCAGTGGGACAGACCTCTGTCCTTCCCTACTCCCCACTGGAAAGCCAGGGAGAGACAAGCAGCTTCCAAGAGGTTTGTTGGTTTGTGTTCATTAACAGCAGCTGTCAGACAGCTCTCACTGGAGCTCCCTATCTTTTCAAAACCATCACAGCTTTCTACTTCACATAGAAATATGCAGCAGTTTCGTTTGTATAAAACCTGCATGAATAAAAATTTAATCTAAGGCTATCACCACTCTAACAGCAATAATTCCTCCTAAAGACTCAATACAAAGAATACTAAATACTGTCTATAAATAAGATTGTATTTAATAGAGAAGAGAAGCAATTTAATAAGCTTACTACTAAAATCTTTCCTGCCACTTTCAACCCCAATACAGGTCTTTTTTCCTGGGCAAAACTGGCTTGTTACAAGGAAAACTTGGGCCGCAGTAAACTGTGATTTTTTAAGGTGAAGTCATTCAATTCTAGCTTTCCTGTCCAAAAGGAAGAGGAGAAATATCTACTTAAAGGAAATATTAGTTAATCAGAGGACATCCCTTTCATAATAGGAGCTACTAGGGGATTTAAAAGCACATTCTAATTATAATAGTTCCCTAATTATCTGCCTAACATCTCATTTTTCTGTCTAATACCACTTTTAATTATATAGTACCTTTTTTTGCCCATCACACAACTGAAGTACTCTATTTTACTGAAAATAAATCCTTTTAACTGGCGATGTAAGAGAAGAAATATTGTCATTGCACCCTGGAACGTGCACACTGTCTGGGAGGGAAATGCCTTGCCAGTGGTTTTGGATAAAGTGCCTGGATATGCCCTTTAGAAACAGTTTCATTTAAAGCTTTCCAGGTTTTCCCAAGTCAAAGAAAATGCTCTAACCCACATGGCTCTCAACAACTGTGTCCAGTTGCAAAAGCTTTCACATATTTAGCTTTGTTTTCCAAACTCTTGCAGCTTGGTCTCTCTTTCACTGATGTTCAACGGGATCCCTGCCACCGGCTGATGGCGGAATAGGATTTGGCCTTTGAACCAAGCCAGCATGCAATTTGCAGAAGGGAAGCAATATTTGAGCTGTGTTATCTATGAGCATCTGGTCATCAAGATCTCGCTTAGCGATTAGAGAGCCAAGAGGAAACCCTAAGGAGGGGGGAGAGGAAATCCCACACGCAGGGTTCCCATTTCCAGCCCCGCCATGAGTTTCCTGCCTTATCCTCGAGCAAATCCCAGCTCTACGTTTCCTGAAGAATAAAAAAAATAAAATAAAATAAAAAATTAAAAAAAAGAATTACCCTTCAGGGGAGTTGTCAGCCTTAATGGATGTTTATAAATCTCTTGAACAAAAGGTGCTATGTCAGTGAAAAGTGCTCATCCCGATGATTATTCAAATGCTCATTAAAATGCATTTTGCTCCATCCTTTCACTTGGTTTGTGTGGGAGGCAATTGAAAGATTTAGTCTTTGTGGGAAAGCGGGAGAGCTCGAGCGCTTTCCTTTGGGTGTGGGAGTGGCAAGTTTGGAGAGTTAAGGACCTTTGGCACACAGGTGGGGTTTTATCCCAGGCCTTTAGGCTTCCATCCAGGCTGCAAGCTTCAACAGACCCAGGACTGGCAAGTTCCCTCCAGGAAGACAAGCCAGCAATTAATGGTACCAACCCCTGCTCAAATTTGCATGTATCATTTCCTTAGCTTTGCTCCTGATGGAATTAGCGATCATCCTTTAGTGAAAATTATTCTTAATGTGTATTTAAGCATTAAAAATGAATATGAGTGTGTGATAAAACTTAGGGAATAATTTATAAACAGCTAACATAACGTGAGATATGGAATAGCAGGCTGCCCTGCAAACCTGTGCAAACCCATGTATAATCCCAGGATGCTTCTTCCCTCATGGATGTTTCATTATGTATCGCTGACCCCTTTATGGCAGCTTGGTCTGCCAGGGTCTGTTGGCATTTCCAGGTATTAAAAGCTGAAGAGGACATGATATATGTTTGTACCTTTCACTGCATCAGACGGCAGCTTGGCAGTGAGCTGGCAGTCCAGACACAGTGTTTTTCACCTTCTGCAGTTCCATAAAGCTGCATGTGCAACTGCATGCCCTCAAATAGCATCCATGATGAAAAGGAACTTTTGTATCTGTTAACTTCTAAATCAGCAACATTAGGTCTGGATGTGCAAAATATAGATTTCCTGGGGAGGAGTTTCTATCCAAAATGCAAAGAATTTTGTGCTTTTTGTGCAAAGAGACGCTGCAAGTAATAGTTAATGCTGTTTTCAATTAAAGTGTGCTTACTTGCTCCTATCATCATGTTGACAGGATGGGAGACTCTTTTGCAGAGCATGATGACTGCTCCAAAATCAATTCTCTCTGCTCACCCTTGCAGTTGTCACATAGAGCATCAGTAGTGACTCCTCTGCTACCATTTTGACTTCTGCTTTTTCCCTCTCCCCTGGGAGATACTTTTTCTGTCCTGTCTTTCCTCATGCCAGGCAGACCCTCACTGCCACTGCAGGCAGCTGCTGGGATGAACTCAGTCTCCCCTAGTGTATTACACAACCACGTGAACTGGCACTTTTTTCATCTCCTCTGCAAAGGCTGGAAGAGACCACGCAAAGCATGAACCAGGGGTGAGTCAGGCTCTGTGAAGTTCTCTCCTCTATGCAAGCCCAGTCTGATCCTGATCATACCCCAGCCTTTATTCTGTACCCAGCAGCAAGTGAGAACCATGCCTGGTATCACTTTGTGCTCCACACTCAGCCCAACAAACTGCCAAGGTTCAAGTCTGCTATTTTTAATTTTTTTTTTTTTAAATTTTGCAGCTGGTGCCTTTTTCCCTCTGGTACACTTGTGCCTTCCTTGTGTTGCTCATGTGCTGTCTGATCTTTGTTTTTGCAGATCTTGAGATGGCCTTCGGTACCTGCCCCTCTCTCACTCAGGACACGGATGTGATACACACCAAGGAACTGAAAGAAGTGGCAGACTGTGTCCTTTGGAGCCTTCCTCCCCTCCCCCTCTTCCTCCCACCTTGTCCTCATCCACTGACTACTGTGGCATGCACCAACTCTACCATCTCTCAGCAGATGGAAAGAGATGCTTTTGCTCAAATATTGCCTGGCTCGTTCTTCTTTAATAAATAGGTTGTTTAGTTTCATTTTTCATCACTTTATTTCTCAGCTAATTCAAATAACCTCTGCTGGGCATACTAGTGGTGAGACTGGCTGCTCTTTCAACAAATTTAGTTCATTTAGTCAATTTTACTGGCAAATGAACTTTTTCCATCATGCTAAACCACTCTGTGCAGAGGACTGATTCTCCACGAGACTGGTTAGCCTCAGACCAGGACTGTTGGACTGACTATAGGAGTATGTGAGGACAAATCCAATCCCACCAGCATCCCCAGGACAGACTGAGACTGCTTAGGAAAGGCCTAAGCCCTCTGCATCCCCTAGCAAATCTGCACCTAGTGTGACAATCCAGCTGAATCTTGCACGTGCCAATGCACACATCCTTCCTTGTCAAGTAATTAAAATGCAGTGGGCAAATGATGGAGAAGCAGGAAGGTGGGGAAACTTAGCACTTTGATCAATGGACAGAAATTTGTCTTCCCATCCCCTTCACAGATGTGTATAGAAATGTGATGGTCACTTAAAGTAAAACTTCCCTATAGATTCTCAGTACTGGCCTAAATTTCAATTAAGGTGCTTGACTTGGTGCACAATACTTTGCTAACATGTCTGTGCTTTATATCCCATATTTAAGGCCTGAAAACTTGGTCCCCAGCTCTTTGGATGCCTCACTTCACTCCTCTGCAAGTAAAAGCTGTAAGATTTTGTAAGCTTGCCTACCACCCTCCCCAATCCTCAAGTTTGACAACTTTAAAAGAAAGGAGCTGTTTTAGCACAAAAAGAGGTTAATAAAATTAGTCTGGTTGGTACACAATATGAAGGGTCACTTCAACTTTGGAAGACAGGTGTGTAGATGATATTACTGATAACTAAGAAAGAAAAACAATAAATCTTCCTCATAATGCTACCTTGCTGTGGCCAATAAGGATATGGTAAATAGTGATGTAGGTTTATCTGCTACTTAATTATTAAGAAATCAGCCCTCACATGGATGCCTATCTTTGTGTAGAAGCCTCTGTTCTACCAACATTGAGACCCAACAGCACAGTCCCACAGCTGCCACTTGTCTGGGGCAAGACTCAGATCATGCTCTTACCAGATCATAGACTGAGCCTTAGCCAAACTGCAGGTGCAAAAGAGCCTTACACGGACCAGGAGCTTCTGCTTAAAGCTTGAAGATATGTCTGGTGGGGTCACAGAGACAGGTACAGCAAACCCCACAGCAGAAGATGCTACAAAATCATCAGGAGCATGAACTGAAAGTGCAAACTTCAAGGGTTTTTTATGCTGAAACTTCCCCTTTCATCCCTACAGCTTTCATCCCAAAACAACAGAGAAGGGAGGCCTCGGTCCTGCTCAAGGATTCCTCCTTTTTGCCTGCACCCTCTCGACCCCCCTCTGCCAAATCTCTTGAGGCACTTTGAGGTAATTTCCTCATCTGAAAAACTACCGCTAGAGACCAACCTCTCAATTTGTTCCAGGACTTAAGGAGTGAGAGGGAATTCTTTCTTGCCATAAAGATATTTAAGCAGAAACTCTCTTGGCAGAAATGTATGGGTTTCCTGGCCCTATCTGCATTTGGATACATTCTGTTACACAGGATGATGCAATCCTTATCTATCCCAACAGAAGCATAAATTAAGAAATTCCTTGTTTGTTCTGATGATCAGACATGCTTTTCTCAGAGATTGCAACTTATTCTATGCATTTGTTGCTATTATTACTTATATTCTCTTTGAAATAAAATCTAAAAGTCTATTAGTAAGGAGAAATGAATACCACTATTTCTGCTCTTTAACAAATAAGTATTATTAATTCCCTCTTATTACCATTCCTACCAGTTTTCCAGCTTGGAAGATGCTGAAGTCCATTTTCTTGCAGAAACCAGGGTGAGATATTCTGTCAACAAATATCCCAAACTAATAATCTCTAGAATCATCTGGAAGTTTCACAGTAAAAACTAGACTCACCCATATTAATTTTCCCACTATAGTCAAAAGTTTGCCAAATGTCTTGAGAGCTGATATCAAACCCAATGGCTGTTGATCACTCTGCAGCTGCTGGAGCAACCACTTTCTCTACAAAGTCTCAAAATTGGACCCCTGAATTTTGCCCATGGCTTGAATTTACAGATGGTTTTGTTGCCCAGGGGCAGAGAGTAACACTTCTGTAAATAGTCATTTCTACTTTGCTAAATTATTTGGAGGCTACGCTGCACATTAACAGATGCTTTTTGCAAACACCCAAAAGTTGGTAGCACTTTCAAGATGGTATCCCAAAACTAATAGCACAGTAGAAGACAATTATATGATCCTCAAAATATTTCACATTTTTCACAAAACACTGTCTTGACTCCTGCTCAGCACAAATCAGTAGCGGAATTTATCCTAAGTATTTTTAGATCTCATGACAAATTCCTGCTGCTTTTACAGGATCAGGCTGCTCGTCTCTGGATGGACAAACTTTGCATGCAGGAATGTGTGCAATACTGTTTTCCACCATCATGGACATTCTCCTCACTTTGCTAGAATTGATGTTGTTTCTTAAGACCAAATGAAACTAGACCCTCCCTGAAGACTGAATTTCACGGGGGGGGGCTTTCACACTGAAAAAGTACTTGAGGAAAAAAACCTTGTCCCTCACTGCGTAGTGCAAAAGGAAGGTGATAGACAGACAGGATTTCCTGATCTTTTCCCAAGGAAGGGTTGGAACACTAGGAGAGACTCTAGAGGAAGCTCTCCATAGCTCTAATACATGGTTTTACATATTACATATCTCCAAAGACCCCCAATATGTATTTTCACAAAACAAATCCAAAACTACACAAACTTCCCAGCAAAAAACCTTACAAGTTTCAGACGCTGCAGCAGAGGGGTACCTGTAGAAATATCAGAATGAGCCACAACCAACCTGTTAATCATTGCTATTAGTAATGAATTTGTCCTTTTGTGGCTCTTTTCACCCACAGATATATCAAGGGACTAAAGGACATAAAAGATAATTAAACATCACCATGTCCCTCCTACCATGGGTAACTGATGGGGCTGGAGCAGTTTGAGAGATCTGGAACTTGGCACTGGGGATAAGGCAACAACTTGCCGGAGATATTAAACTCCAGAGTCAGTGCCAGAAGCAGAAGCCAAACAAAGCCTGCACTGGAATCAATTTTCAGGCTTTTTTGGGATGGTTCTGTTTCACTTATTTTTAAAACAAATATGTATTTGAGGAGCTGTGCTCATTATGGTAGTTTACTTACAGGAGGCAAAGCTCTGTCCATGGGTAATTATATGTGGGTGTCCCATTGGAGGCTCTGCTATGTGGCAGATTTCACCTGTGGAGCATTCAAACACAAACACTGGAACAAGGTCTTTTTCTACAATCTTGTTTATTTTTTTGAGAAATGCTCTTGATTGAGATGGAAAACTCTCTCCCATCACCCCAAAGGCCAAGAGTCCCTTCTTTTTCATGCTGGCCCCTGTTACAGACCTCCTCCCCACCCCCCAATAAATCAGTTAACACACCTATTTTTCATAATACATCCAGCTGCCTTACAAAAAGCCAATGAATTATTCTTGGTTTTAGTGCAACCGCTGAAAATATTTCAAAGTGAAAAGGAATTGACCCAACCTACTGTGCACATTATTTATTCAGAAGTAGTACAAAAACGAGTCCCTGATGTTACTAAAACAAATCCTAATAAGTACAGAGAGCATCAATTACAGGCTTCCCTTTATAGTCCTATATATCTCCTTCCCTTTCTAGAGATAGTATCACATGCGAGGGGGCACTGTGTTGGCTTTCAAATCTATTGAGCTTTCATAATTATAACCTCCATTTTAACCTCTTTTATAGGACATACTATACCATTTCACGTTATGTTCCTTGAATCCCAACCAAGTCTAGGAGAAAGTGGCTTTAAAGCTCACTTCTGATAAGATGTGCATAAAATGGGAAATATTAAGCATTCATAACCTCATGCATACATTACATCAGGGTGCCAAGCACAAGGAAGACCAAAGCAAAATATATCTTGTGAACCTCACTCAGACTCCTGCTTTTAGCTCAGTAAATACTCAGTATGCACATATCCTTGCATAATGAAACCAAGGAAATATTAACTGCAGTGGAATAGCTGGAATTTTTTTTTTTTTAGGCTAGTCTGTATGGAATGTCCTTCTATTTAATCAAAAAGCTTGGAACGATTCCTAATCTATCATAAAAAATTTTAAGGACATGATTAATTCCATTGTTTAAATGCTGTTTTATTGCCATAAGAAACTCTCATAAATGATCCCACACCTTTCCCTGTGATCATTTCCTTCTAAAGTAATATACTAATTAATTTCAATTAAATATATGTAAAAGAAGATATATTTTGAAAAATGCTTCTCCCTTGCCACTTGCTAATATAGTGAAAAAGTGTAAACCCTGGAACATTTAGCATAGAAAATATTAATTTTTGGTAATTTCTCAAGGGGACAATTTATTAAATGAAAGGCTTTTAACATTAGCTAAAAGCAGCCCTGTAAATCATGGGTGTCATCAAACTGCTTCATCACTTCATTAATTTAAAAGATTATTATATGCGTAACTGACATAATTTTGAACAATGTTACATGGTTAATTTATTAATGTAGAAAAGCAGAAATGACACGCTGAATTGATTTATTATTATAATTGTATAATTTTAGGACTTTTCTCTGTGACTTTCACCAACAGATCAAACGATTCAGGGTGAAATTGTGCCATTATTTAGTATTTTTTTCAATTTTTTTTTTTTTTCCTAAGACAGGGCTACTCAGTGATGTTTGCAAGGACTGAAGAAGAGGGGGTCCAGCATGGCTCCTCCATGTTCAATAGGAGTTGTTGAAAGACTTCCTTTACAACCCATAGCCACCTTGCGGTTTTAATAAATTTAAAGCACTTTTTATCCTCCAGTAGTCAAAAAAAGATTTAAAAGTTACTTTAGTTATGTTAAAAACCTGATTCTGAGTAAGCATGCTTAAGTGTGCATATGCCTAAGCTCTTCACATGCAGAGAAAGAGGATTTTGGGTGGTGGAGTTTGCCCAGCTCCACGGAAGACCTCAGACCCTCCCACAGACCAGCTCCACAGTATTTTCAGTCATAATTATATTAGTGAGTAGTTAGTGCTGGCTTCGTGCCTGAGCTGAAAATATAATGCAGCATCATTGCTGCACGGAAAGCACAGTTCAACTTGTCTTCAATAAGATTATACCACGTTTGGGATTTATTTTTAGATTGAAATGAGGCGTGACTCTGAAATGCTGCAAAGCTGATGGAACATTCCTTGTTTCAGCCCAAAGGTGCGTGTGTGAGGGGAGGGAGGCACCACTAAAACAACCTTGCCCCAAAACTAAGGAATAAGGTTAAATCAGGATTTCATTGAGGCACAAGATCTGCAAAGCACTTGGGCACACACTCGCCTTCAGGGATGTGCTAACACACTTCCCTTTAGCAGAGCCTGAAGAAGCCCAGCGATCCTCTCCAGCACCCCAGAGCTCCGTGTCCCACTGCTGCAGCCTGGCTTTTTCAAGCCAAATTGTCACCAAAACGGTCATTTTTGGTCCATGTTTTGGCTTAATTTCCCAGCCCTGCACTCACACTGCGTTGCTGCAGTTGTGTTTGGAACTGAGTTGTGTGGTTGCACAGGTGATTGGGAAACACTCTTGCAGCATCCTTGCACTGTATGAGGAAACAAAGGCCTTCAGTGACACAAGCCTTGACACAGGGAAGCCTGTAAGGGTGTCTAGAGGTACGTCTTACTTGGAGCAGCATTTGTGTTGCATGAGGATGAGGGGATGCTGGCAAGTACCAAAAACCACAGCAAAAGTCAGGTAAAGTCCAGCCTGAGCCATCGGCGGTGCCCTGGTTGGACCTCCAGTGCCCACTCCCACAGGACACAGGTTCCTGGGTCACCTCCAGCCTTGTTTAATGCTAATGCTGATGTGGAAATCCCTGAAAGTTTGTGTCACCTCCAGCCTCACCTAATGCTCACGTTAAGCAGCCAAACCAAACTTTGCGGCTTTGATTACAGCCTGAGAGGACCAGGACTGGAATGGACACATTAACATCAGAGCCAAAAGCCCAAGAGCCAAACTTGTTTTGTTAAAACCCATCTTGTTAGCTGCATTGACTTCCAGCGTGTGGGTGTGTGCTTGAACTGTGGTCACCTGTGTCACAACAGAAGCTGGGAGTGGGGAAACATGGGCTGCATGCTGAGGGATGCTCATGTGGGGCATTAAAGCCTGGACATGATGCCAAGCTCCTCTCTTTTGTGCATTTTGAGTTATTTTTAGATGACCAGACAACTGGGTCTGGCCTCTAAGACGGCCATCTGAGACATCAACAATAATGATACCAAAAAAAATCACAGAATTTCCCAGTGGATAAATTTAAAACTCAAGCTAAAAACTGGATCCTCTCAGAGCAGTAGTTAAGGATCCTCCACCATCAAATGGTGTCACAAGAATATCCTGGGCAATTACTGACAATTTTTAAGAGAGTATTTTTCTTTGCCTGTAATCTTATATAATGCCTTTCATATGTAATACCTTGAACATATGCAGTATGCAAAACACTCTACCAACTGTATACAGACAGAAATCATTTCACCATTAAAAGCAGCCATGGCCAGGGTGCAGAATGGTGACCAGATGGTCTGAGCACAGCACAGGCTGCAAGACTGAAAAGCAGGGAAAAAATTTTAGCTGAGATGGCTGGGGCAAACCCAGGCTCTTATGAAAAGCACCATGTGGTTTTTAATGTGCACAGAGTGAAGACAGGACCTCTGATTTTAAGATACTACCCCCCAAGATGTAAATTATCCAGAAAGGCATCCTTCATGCCATGAAGTTTCAGCCCATCAGTCATGTATATTATTTCAGTGCTCACAAGTTATATAGGGCATATTATAAATCTCCAATTATCTCTGGCATGTGCACAGTTGACTTTTATTTTTGATGATGATAATTTTAATTTTTTTTTTCCTAAGGGTGTCACTAAGGACATGGGGAAACAATTTAGGAGATAAAAAAAAATAAAAAGAAAGAAAAGTAAAAGGAAATATTTGAGCCAAATGTTTTCTTACAGGAAACATTTATTTGCACTTGAGTGTCTCATCTAACAAAGTTCCCCCATATTTTCCCACAACAGACAGGAACTTGTCTGCATTAGCATTTTAAGAAATGAATCCTAAAGACCAGCAAGTGTCAATACGATGTCACAAGTGGGATTGATGGCTTTTAACAGAGTTCTTCTCACATGAGTGCAAATGACTGTCTTTTAGTTCATCACAGACATTTTGGTCTACACAAACTTTTCTTATTTTCACATGGCCTTTAAAATCCTCAAGAAAGCAAAGCAGAAGGGCTGGTCCTGTCCTACTGCAATCAGTGGCAGAATTTATCTTTGACTGATGGAAAGAAAATGAGAACCCAATTCCAAGCAAATGGAATATTATAATTTTCTGTAACCTGGTCTTACAGATCACATCACAAATAAAGACCTTAAGAGGTGAGCAAGAGGGAATTTATAGAGAATAACTAATTTAAAAAATAATTCACACATTCTCTGTGATCTGGACTGGATATGCACTGGGCAAAAAGAGCTGGTTTTGATCTGACTTTTATATTTAGCACTGCAAACATCTGCTAGCCTTATTACAAACTGCACTTTGGTAGTCATAGTTAGCAACCACATGATGCTGTTCTACGTGTGACATTCACAAAATCAGAAAAAGATGGGATAGTGGAAGCACTCTATTAATGTAATTTCTGGATGTTATATACTACCACTGTGTGACTCTCTTAGCTTCCCCATCCTCTCCTGACACAGAGGGATCCCTTTTTCTTTTCTTTTTTTTTTTTAAAGACAGATATTTTAACCAAAGTGACAGCTCAGTTACAGATTTCCTTTTAGTGCAGATTGTCACTGGTGATGTCTACCAGCTTGAACATGAGTAGTGCTGCCTCATGATGACTGAATGAAATCTGGAAGCCTCTCCCACTCTCAAGCTTAGGTAGACAAATCCAGACACGCAGCAAAGATGACAACAAAGTTCAACTAATAGTGTAAAGCTGCAAGTTTCAGTGTAACACTGGCTATGCTTGACCATGGAACAGAAGTCTCCAGGATTATAGTCACAGGCAGTAATTTAATTCAGATAATTAACCAACCATAAACCTCCCAACAAGAATACGAGCAAAGTCAACGATAGGGTTCAGGGGTACTGAAGCCTGTCAGAAGTCAGGGAGAACAGGAGGGTGAAGAAAAAAGGGATGGTTTGGGACCCCTGACCCTCTCTCCTGCATCCCTCATAACACAACACTAATCATGAAAAAGTGCTTTTTGACACAAAAGAAATTTTTTTGTTTCAAATACGTTCCTGTCAGACAAGGTAAACCGAGGAATGTCAGACATCTTTGTGAAAAACAAAGTAACAACCAAGACTCATTAGAACTGTCTCACAATACTGCCCTCTTGCAATCACACTCAATAAATCAACCTTTTCAGACCAAAGCTGCTACAAATCAAAGCAACTTCTGACAGCAGTTTGGTTTCAGATGCTCCTTCACCCAAGGCATCAGCTCCTTCTCAGCTGAATCAGGCATGAAGACAGAAGTTCACAAGACACCAGTACATTAACTTTCCAACATAAGTCTGGATGTTGCGGACCCTCACCGCTTCCCCACTGTTTTGGGTTCTCCAGCTGCCATTTCCATCAGCATTGGAGCCCTTCTGGCATCAGATCCAACTTCTCCTCAGCACCTCCACTAGAGCAGCCCACTCTCAGCCCCTCTAGCCCCAAGGAAGATCCTCAGGACAAGCAGAGAACTGGCAATAAAAGGAGGGGCTTTCCTGTCTCAATATTTCACTCTGTGGCTGGCAAATACACTAATGCTGTGTAGGCATCATTTGAGTTGGCTCCCAAGCATGGCGTCTAAGCTGTGGAGACCAACAGTGTCACAGTCACCAGATTTGATTTGGCCTGGGCTTAGTCACTGATGTCACACCAAATGCTATAATCTGTTTCCCTGCTTTCCTTAGTGGCAAGGTGTTCACAAGTGTTCACATCCTTTCCTCTTCATGTTCATTCCTTGCTTTCTATTTTCACTTTCATCCTTTCTCTTCCCTTCTGCTCCACTCTTTCATCCTATGCCCAGTTTCTCTTTTTCCCTCCTGTTATACTCTTGTGTCTTTCATCCTCTCCTTGCCACTTTCTTTTGCCTGAGTCAAAAAATTAACGTGAAAATCTGACAGACACAAACAAACAAGTGAGCTGTTTAGACTGACCTTACAAAGACAACACCTCTGACTAGAGAAGTCATATCCCTGAATTTCAAAATTTACAGAGTGGGAGATAATTTGGGGGAAGTATCTCTGTATGACGCTCTTGCTCTTACATTCCTTCCAGATGCTGTGGGTACCCATAGCAGATGAGACACTGCCTTAGATATTTAGTTTTGAACCCGTATGGCTTTTCTTATGTTCTTTTTTGAACCTAGGAACCAGATATTAGCCTCTTTATAGTGGGAAAGCTCTCTGTAGTGAACCATATGAAATTGAAATGAGCGTTGTCCCTGAGGAATCATCCACACCATCTGCTGGAGACAGGATTATGTTTCCTTAAACCCAACCTTTACAGATGTGTCTCCTGCAGTGGTGATTCCACAGTTACTGAATATTCTGCTCCAATGCTTAACTGTTTTGGTATGAGGAAGTTCTCTAATATCTCATCTAAATCTCCTTTACTGCATATTAAGCTGATTATTTCTATTCCTTCCTTTACAGACATGGACTAAAATCTTGTTGCCCTCTACTTTCTACTAACTTTGCAGATAGCAGAAGACTGTCACCACTCTCTCGCTACCTTAAAAGAATTGCATCCTATCAATTTTTCTGGTAATTTCACCCTAATATTATAGAAAACTTAAATATTCTTCTCTCTGGAGCAAGCTGTCCTCTTTCTGCCTCTGCAAGAGGCAATAGGGCAGGTTCTGGATTGTCTGAGAGAAAATGGCAGAGTCCATAAAGCAGGCAAGACTCCCAGAGAAGATTTATGGTCAAGGTACTCTAGAGCTCTGTTGTCTGAGTGTTTCTCTTGGAAATCTCCACTCACATGAGTGCAGCCAGCCCTTACCCCTGACCCACTGGCAGCAGGGCTGTGATATCACTGCTGTTTCTTCATCAGGGTATATATGGGCAATTAGAATTTTCAAGAGTAGTGCTGCAGACTGCTAGAGGGAGGAGGGAAAACAAATACAAAATAGAACCCAGGCAAGAGGGTAATATTTCCATCATCAAAGCTGACACACAGCACTGCAAATCCTTTGAGCAGCAGGAACTTGATGTGCAAACCCCAGTGAAAGAGAAATCTTTGTATGAGCTTTCCTCGTAGGATAATTTTAGACTTTGGCACTTCTTTTCACAAGGGCAGTTTTAAATCTGGAATTTTGAACAGACATCCAAGGCCATTAGGTCATGGAATATGATTTCTAAAACGGGGGCCAATGAATTTCACCTACATACCTCTATCAACACTTTTGCAGGGAGAAGTTTGTTCACAAGGGGTGAGTTTCTATAGGGAAATCTATATGCTTCAGAGGGCAGGCAGGACTTCCACCAGAAAACCCATCTTCTTGAACTGCTGGACTCTGACACAAATAGAAGGGTGCTCAGAAAACTATATGTCCTTCCCTCTGCATTTCACTTGTACCATCCTGCTGGACCAAGCCACCAGTACTTACTTCTCCAAGTTAGACCTGGGTGGATCCCTCTGGGACCCTCCAACAAACAGAAACTCCTCAGACCTAGTGCCTTGTGTTGCTGGATGGGCACTGGAGCTTATTTTCTCATTTTGGTTGCAAGCAGGGAGGATTTTGCTCTGAAGGAAAGAGGACAAGAACAGAGGTGGAAGAAGGCTATGATAAAGCTGACACATCACTTTAAGAATCTCTAGTTCTCCTCCCTCCTGAAAAAGGACTAAAAAGAACTTGGTTTTATTTTCTCATGAAAATTCACAACAAGATATTTACTCTGTGAGAAGGCAGAATGAGGAAAGGAAATAGGAGATCCTGAATGTATTTTGAGTGCTCCAGCAAATTTGGATTTGGATAGTTTTACCTCTTCTTTGCAATAAAACTACCCTTTTTGTGCTTTTTCTGTTCAGTCTCCCAAGCAAACAACAGAGGGATGCCCACAGTTCTAGTGCTGCTGCATAGGAAGGAGATACCAATTGAAGAGCCGTTTTTCTTTTATTAATTCCTTTTTCAGAAGACATTTCTTTTCCAAGGCTCCCAAGGCTTTGGAAGTGCTGGCAAGGTAAGGGACAGGGCCATCAGAGAGGCAGAGTTTCTAAGCATAAGCACACAAATGGTGGAAAGATACATATCCTTCCTGTGCATTTCTGTACCTTCCCACTGCTCCTCAGTTTCCCTGTTTCTGGTGAGAGGAATCTCTTCCAGCTCTTCTCCTTCACCACTCTGTTCCCCATCTCCCTTTCCTTTGTCTTAAGCTCTCTTTGGAGCCCATCAGCTTTGTGGCTGCTTTGTGAGATGCTTCAATTTTGACCATCAACAACACTGTCTGGGAAGCTAAAGGGGTGCTGAGGGCTAGAGTGGGAAAGAGGACATCCAGAAGGTATCGGGTTGGTTCCTGCCTTGATGACTTGATGTAACCATGTCATGTCATAGCTGAAATCTTTCACTGAAGATCACTACTCAGTATCAAAGTGAAAACTCCTACCATGCATCAAAGAAATTTATTGTCCAAAGCAACACACACAAATATTTTTATGTTGAAGGGCTAAATAAATGTTCAAGTATAATCACAGTTTATGCCTGTGTTGATAAAAAGGAAGATATCATGGAACTCAAAACAAACCAGCAGAACAATAAAACCAACAATAAAACCCAACAAAACCCTCAATTCTGCCTCCCTCCCCCACAAGTTAACAAAATCTCTTCAAATCAAGAGAGACCTCACTGGCAGACAACTATGGGAGGCTTTACATTGATGTTTTCTTCCTTTGAAAAGGCTTTAAATGCTTTTCTTATGTTTTTACAAAAGCTGTTACGTTTACCAGGGGTTCTCTTTCTGTCTGAATGCCAGAGCTAGCAAAGGAAAGGAAATTCTTCATGTCCTTTTGTTGAAGCTACGTCAAGGGCTTCATGAGAAAATTCCGTGTGCATGGAGCCCTGCATGGGCTCCTGTAGATGGCAGGGAGGGAAAATCAACCCCAGCCAAGGAAATGAACAGATGTTTCATTCACGGCTGTATTGAAAATCTGATATTAATCAATAATGAGATCTGTTCATTACCCTCCAGAGCTGATTGCCTGGCTCAGATGGGTAGAATCCAAAAGGATTTTGCTACTCATGCAAGTGGGCATGAAAGTGGTCCCAAAGTGGCAGCCACACAAGCCAAACATGCTTCCTACCAGCCTGTGCTGATGACTGACTGGCACCCAGCCTTAGCCTAGACATCCATAACAAGTTAAACCAGTGTTTATCGCATTCATCATCATGACCAGTTTAGAGAAAGCTGCGTCACCATTAACCAGTACTCTGTGTTTTGCTGTCCATCCCCAACATGCTTTTAAAAGTGATTATCAAGTCACTAGGGGACATGCCTACAGAAGACATTCCCTAGAAACCACATGGACCCATCCAGTACTCCTCTTACATCTGAGCTGCACTTGGTGAAATCAGAGAGAGAAGATGAGTGGGGAAAAAAAAAAAGTCAGTAGTTGGGAAATGGAAAGGAAGAGAAGGATTAAATGAAAAGCTCTGTCAGGATGTAGCCATGGGGAGCTAATTCACCATTAGCAGATCAACTTGAGTGAGGACTAAGTTTAAAGGGTCAGAGACTAGCAGACAGCTGGTACTCAGCTGGTGGTGCTGCTGTGGGTTGTGCTGCTCCAATGTTGCTTATAAACAGCACCAGGATACATTCTGGATTTTTATTATTAATATTATTATTATTAAAGTGACTTGTACAGGAAATTTTTCCTCATCACATGTAAAAGCTGCTCCAATTCCCTGAAGTAGGAGACTTGGCAAGTCAATTACAGGGAAAGTAGAATAGCTGAAGGATATGAATGAATTTTAACAACATGCAAGTGTAACTTTTATTGCCAACAGTAGATGAACATTGGAATTTGGGGGACGGGGTGGGGAAGAAACCCTGATGAAGTGGCAAAATGCAGTTGTTTTTCTTTATCTACAGAGAACGTTGTGGTTTCATTTGCAGATGAATCACTTTGTTGTGATTTATTCACTTTGTACATGGGTCTGATTTATTTTCCCCAGGGATTTGAGAGATTTTTTTTTTAGTAAAGCAAGTTATCAAGCTGGCTTACAACCACAGGCAAAATAATTGCACCAAAATGTTTGAAGAAGATCAAGTTAGGGTGTCAGCTGCCAGAACATTTTGGCAACAAAACAGAACAAAGTCCAAGATAACAAGAACATAAACAAAAAAGCAAACAACCCCCAAACAAATTGATATATATTAAAAAAATAAAAGAGAGAGAGAGAGAGAAAACTAGAATTTAGACAAACCAAACACAGACCCACCAGTTGTTAAAACAGCCTTTACAGGAATATCCTCCTTTGGAGCACTCTGTTCCAGGGCACTTTAATACCAACTTTGTCACAGCAAGTAAATTGTTTAATAATCAAACATGGATCTCATTTATGCATCACAGGAACATTGTAAAACAGAATGTATGGAAAGCGTGCTTTACAATAAGATGTGGTTTATTTCATATCACAAGTTTGCTGGTAATTAGACAGCTCCTATCACAGGAAAAAATGTTAACACCTACCAAAGAGAACATATACAGCCAGCAGATTCACACCCTCAGTCTTTATTTTTTTTAACTTTCCATCCCACTGAGAACATGGAAGTTGTTTCAAATCCAAATCTCAAGACTTAGTGGAAAGATGCTCCAATTAACTCAGGAACTCCTGTACATGGCTGTAGAAGAAAGCTTTCCAAAGGTGTAATGGTTATACTTAGACCTATGTACAGATTCTATCATTCCGGCAGCAGTTTTAAACTAAAGGCGGTCCTTCTTCAGACAGAACTTTTCTCAGGACTTTCTATCTAAAGAGCATTTTTACTTCCCTTATACTTGTAGCAAATAAACTGAACACGGATGGTTTTCAGCATCACTGTCATAAGAAAGATGCAAAGTTTTGCCATTTTTCCTCTGGCTAGGAAGCACTCCCTTCAAAACACCTATGACTCCAGATGAAGCCCGTGCAGTCAAACACAACTCTACAAACCATCTCCCATTATCAGAAACATTTTTGTTATGAAGAAGCTTTCGTTTTCAGCACAGAGGAGTGGAACAGTGGTCAACCTTCTGCCATGGAAGAATTGATTTGGATAATGTGGCCATGTCTCCTGGAAAGAGAGGTCTCAAAGTTTATTTTAGCAGCAAGAGGAACACCTCCCACTTAGAAAGTTAGTCTTCCTGCAGCAGGTTGGAAAGAGTTTACAATAGGCTTTGATGCCTTTGCTCAGCCACATTTCCTCTTTCAGGATTTGTTGGGAAGAGGGGGAGGGAGAAAACAGAATAGGTTCCAAACCCTTTACTATCTCTTCTGAGCTTGTTGTCTTTTGTAAGCCACAAAGAACAGATTTTCTTTTGTAAATCCTTAGTAATTAAATGAGTACTTCACTGGTTATATTCTTCAATGGTCTTGTTTCCTAGGTTTTGCCTTTGACAGTCATATTTTGCAAAGGCTGCTAAGATGACTGGGCACCTTACCCTACTTAACACTAAACCAATTGATGCCCGTGCACACTGCATGAAGGAGGAAAAGTTTCATTAATGGCACTTCATTAAAGAACTGCGCTGGAAAGCCCTAAATGTGACTGAACCAACCAAAATCCAGAGCGAGCTGTCTATTAGGAAAGCAACAAAGACAGTTTCGGAAACTGAACTCTGGCTCCACTGCAGCGGATTAGGAAGAGTGATGGGATTAGTGTTTAATGACCTGGGGCAAGAGACAAAGGGAATTTCGACAAAGAGGCTTAGATATGGAAGAATTAACACTCTCTATCCCAACCATGCCTCTGATGACTTCCAGCATTCTTTCCTGGCTCTGCTGAGGTCTGGGGAGGGGAAGGCGGGGGAAACAACAAAAAAAAAAAAAAAAAAAAAAAAAAAAAAAAAAAGANAAAAAAAAAAAAAAAAAAAAAAAGACTAGCAGGGCTTCTTTAATACCTCCCTACCCCTTTTCTTACCACAGTTCTATCTCTTCTTAAAGATAGAAAAGATCTTTTAATTTTTCTAATCAATGCAATAAGCAAAGTTGCTAAGGGCTCGTGCTTCGCATGCTGCAGATGATTGCATCCTTAACCACACATTCTTGAGTGATATTTGTGGAGTCTACAGACCTCTATCCTGCTATATGTATTTTTATACATACACATATTTATATATACACATATGCATTTGTTTATGCAGATAAAGCACATACTTTTAAAATTACTTAGCAGGGAGTGGAATTTGCTTGCAATTGCATGGACTTGAGAAATACTCCTTGATTCAAGGTTGTCTTGCATAATGGGGAGCAGGGTGAAACAGGCAGGCATTTGCTTATAGAGTTAGCCACAGGCTTTCCCAAAATGACATGATTCAGGGCAGAACATGCATTAACAATTGGCGGAGTCCATAAGCCAGACTTTGCATACAGAAGGTGTAACTCCATTGCAGCAACTCTCGATTTACCTCAGCATAAAGGACAGAAAAGGCAGACTAGGCAGGAATTGCTTAGCAGAGAAACTGTATTGAAGCTAAAAATTAATTAATTAAATAAAGAAAGTCCAGTAAGGAAGTTGATACCCCTCAACTATAATACGGAGGCATTAATATAATTGAGCTCTAAGCAGCATCCCAGGCTCTGACCTGTTGGGCACTAATGTCAAGGAGACACTGCTTAAATAAATACACTGCAAGCACCAAACACTCGTGAGGAATGAGCTTGGGGGGACCTCTCCTGAGAAGTGATGTGCTCCTACTCTGCTCCAGGAGCCTTCCTAGCCTGTTGAGTCAAGGGAAGCACCTGCACTTCTCTGAACCAGGGCCCTTTATAGCTGCTGGTCTTTCACAGATGGAGAGGCACCATCCTACAACTGTACAAAATTTTCCTGCACTGTAAACCAACTCAACATGTAGTTATTTTTTTTTTTATTTCATTTTTTTTCTAAACCAACCCAAAGTGCTCACAGAAAAGCTAGGTATTCATTTCACATGTTAGCCAATATGAAATGCTCCCAGAGCAGCTTTAGACTCCAAAGTATTATTTAACCAGTGTGGTTTAGTAGGACAATGGCAGCCCCCTGCCGTAATCCATTCAGGGGCAATACCATCAGTCAGTGTGAAATTAAATACATTACAGGGTAAGAGCTTAATGCGTTTTATAGGCAGTTGTTCATCCACATCAAACTTTAGCTTTTAAAATCCTAACATTTGATCCCACAACAGGAACCATGGCTTGAGAATGAGATCGGCACATTTGCACTGCCAGCAGGGCAGGAAAAGCAGAGCACAGCGTTTAGTGGGAAATGCAATTGCCTGAGAGGGGAAAATGCTCAGATCGAGAGAGCTCTGCAGAGCCACATCACTTGTAATACATTCCAGGACTGGAAAGACTAAAAACAAGTCCAGGTCTGGCTGGCTATGGGTTATTAGCATCAGTGCTCTTACCACTGTGCATGTGTGTTTCACTTATATGATAATAACAACAACAACAATAATAATAATAAGATTTCTTTTAAATTCATCCATACAAATTCTGGTTCTAAAAACATACACAGACCTGGAAAGACGGTAAATACAAAGGCAGCATTACATGGTTATGGCTTATGAGAATCAGTGTTTCCTACCATGGCGCATGTCAGTTTCGCTTACATACCTATACATATTATAAAAATAATAAGAGGAGTTTTTTTAGTTCATCCATACAAATTTTGGTTCCACAAACTGTTATAAGTGTAACCCTTAAGTCCCCATGGAGTTTGGTTGGACTTCTTGCTTGAGCAGGCAGTATTTCCATGTTGGAGCCTGCAGACTCATGCCTAAGTGCTCTTCCCTGATCCAGCTACCAGGCCTTGCATGGATGTTGTGGCCATCCATGTTCTAAAATCCAAATGGTCTGGCTTTCCTTTGCCACTGAAACAGCCTGAGCTGCAAAACCAGTTTGTAAGGGAGATGTACAGAAAACACCAAACAGAGGAGCCTGTTATATTCTGCTCTTGGTTACACTTGCTCAATGCAGGAGTAAATTCCATTTGCTTCAGCTGAGTTACTCCGGATATAACTAGGGGTAAGTGAGATCAGAATTAGGTCCTTAGAGAGCCCTCTGCCTTCTGTGATGCTGCTTCTTAAAATGAAGCGCTGATAAGCCTCAGCGGTAAAAAAAAAATTATTATTATTATTTAAAGTATCTTCAGAGCTATCTGTTGCCCAAAATGGCTTTTAACTGTTGAAAGAACATCAAACATTTAAAAACGCATAATCTGCTCTCAGCACCGGCACACAGTGCCAGGAATATTCGTCAGCCTTATGTTTTTGGATCATATGTCACAGCGGATTATCTGACACTCCATGAACATTGCCTGCTTCCTCCAGTTGTGGCTAAAAAACTTGTTCTCAGGCATGTCACTGGATGCTACAAGCATGAAGTGGACCCCTCCTTCACAGTAAGGTTATTGTACCTCCCCAGCCTAGGAGCAAAACTACCCCTTACATTCTGATAATGCCTTCCCCCTTTGAACCAAAAGGCCCAAGAGCAACTTTGATGAGTTCCCTTTAGTGATGAACATTTAGATAACTCTTTAAAATATTCCAGGGCTCCAGATGCTATTTATCCAGCAGTGTGAGTTGAGACTCATAAGCCCCACACCTAAAGAAAGGCTTTATTGCCTGGGGTGAGTGGGTGGGAAACTCTTTAGGCTCCGATGGGGTCAGTGAAGCTACAGGCGAGCTCTGCAGCTGACTCTGAAGACAATGGGGGAGAGGCACAAAAAAAAGGATGCAGGGAAATCAAAAGGAAGAATTGAATTTATTTGCAGGCTTGTGTTGTGTAGCTAAATGGGGACAAGAAAGGGAAGTCTGGGATCTTTCTTTGCAAAACATCTCAGCTAGCCAGAAACATTTTCATTCACGAGGAGAAAAAATAAAAAAGGGTCCCATTTATTTTTATTCTCCCCTCCTGATGCCAAGATTAGTCTTTTAAAATACACTCCTTTGGTCTCTACCTTTCGTTTCAACTGTGCCTTATATGCTTTTTTCTGGGACAACTGGGAATCATATTTAAGAGAGGAGAGGCAGAAAACCTCTCAGCCACAGAGCCACCTGCCTCTTCTCTTGCATGATTCCTTTTTTCTTTCCATTCTTTCCTGCCCTTCCCTCTGCATGCTCATTAAGCCACCTAAGGCTCAGTCCACTCCCCACCCTTAAGCTCTGGAGGTATGGGAAATACTCATATATCCCACATGCTCTCCCAGAAGACACCTTGCTTCTCTGACACCCACCAGCAACTCCCTCATGTGCACTGCACTCCCTGTCAATTCATGGGGCAGCCCAGATTCAAAGGTTTTGATCCTCCTTCATTTCTTCCCATCTCTTTTCCTGCACTGGGAAATTGCAAGGTTAAATCTGCCCATTAAAATGCCACCAGATCCCCTTGCTTACATCCTCTCCCAACTGCATGTTCTCAAAGATGACACCATACAACACAATGGAACTGCAGCTCATGAAAAGCCCCTGGAAAGGCAGTTGTGGACCAACCAGAACATGGAAAGCACTACTGCAAGACTATGCAAAGCTCCTAACCCTGTGAAGTACCTACACCGCTGCCAAGAAGAGCCAAAAGGAATGTCTGCTCCTTGAATGGCTCACAGTCAAAAACAATGCAGTTGTTCTTTTGGGTCCTCTGTTCAGCTGCAGAGCAGGGTGACCCAGAGATTTCATATGGGCACCCCCAGTCATCACAGCAGGTTTGGCTCCTCCAGCAGCTGCTGGGAAGCCCAGCTCCAGCTGAGAGAGGTTTCACAAGGGGCTAATAGACAACTCCTTGGCTGAACCCTACATTGGTGTATGGCAGGAAGAATGCCACGGCCTGAGCCTGTATGTCTGTTTTTCAGGATGTGAGACTAAATTCTTAAATTTCTTCCCTTAAACTATTTTTTGCTAAGCACTAAGGAGTCCAGTTTCGGTGTCTGGACTCCTAACAGGCTGGATCAGCACTGGTCACTGGCCATTAGCAGGACCAGAGGCTCAGAGGCACTAGCTGTCAAGACTCTGGGAATGCAATTTGTTTGCTTTCTTTTCAGTGAAATGTGATAATTAACAATAAAATTTAAAAAATGAGAAAGAACAATCAACATATTCTATGGTAACCACTTATTTTTTTCTCCTCAAGAAGGAAAAAAAAAGGTGTCCCAAACTTATGTGATAACAAAAACTTCTAACATGGAACATATCGATTGGGAAAAAAAGTCACGAAAAATGAATTGGCAGTTTTATCTCCAGCTCTGCCACACTTTTGTCTCTAATACCTGTAATGCCTGATCATCCAGCACAATTTCTAATAGAAGAGAAATCTGCAAGTTTTAGTTAAAGCTGGGGTTTTCTCAGCTGCAGGCTCAGAGCACTGAGGAATTTTTGGGAGGAGGGAAATGGCCTCAGGCACTCACACCAACTCTCCTGCCTCCCACCCCAAATTGCCATCCTGCTCTTAACCTTGCCCCCTCAGCATTTCTGGGTGGGTCCTGAAAACACACACATATTTTCTTTGCCACTCCTTGTCTCAGCTGAAACCCGTGTCTGTCTACCATTACCTCACCCCAACACAGGTGCACCTCAGGGCTTTTTGGGAAAACCTATATTTCTCACAAAACAGGTGTTTGTGCCTGCAGAAGGGTAAGTGGAAATGCACCACGGAGTGATCTGGGTTTTCCAGGCCCAGCAGCATTATTTGTTCTCCATGGTTTTACTAGTTGATATCCTGACAGCATCTTTTCAATGAATAGGACTATTCAGATCTCTTCAGTAACTACTTTCAAGTCTTTAGAGAGTAAGTCCTCTCCCAGTCCCAACCCACCCCTCATCTCCAATAACTTTCAATCCCTTTTGGGTCTGGATGCAAGCATCAAAGCATAATCCAGAGAGTCAGAAATGAGAAGACAAAATAAACTAAACATTTTTATCACAATGATGCTGAGGACTGTAGCTTCTGATTTTAGGCCCTGGCACATAATATACCTTACATACACTTTACCCTAGGACTGTGTCAGCAGCACTAGGCTTCTGCCTGATTTAATGTAGAGGGGACCAGACTCATGTCTGTTAAGTAAAGAAAATACAAAATTATTCTGGCTTTCTAGTGGTGAAACTGAGAAGGTGATCCAGCCCTGAATTAAACCTGGCAGAAATCCACAAAGCTTGGTTTACTCTCTAATTTTCATCCTCAGACACAGAGAACAGAGGAGGTGACATTACTCCAGCTCTATGTGCCTCTCCTCCTCTAAAAAAAAAAAAAAA
>VWZF01003406.1:1205769-1250192 GCA_013396755.1 Sclerurus mexicanus
AAAAAAAAAAAAAAAGGAGAGAGAAAAAACCTAAAAACCTTTGTGATTTGTCCATTGACAAGAAATAGAGAAATAGTAGAAACTGCTTTCAAGATGTTTCTGGCTAATTGTTCGTATCTTCTTAAACTTGGAAATCTTGGAAATCACACCTTTGGAGCTCAACTATTTTCCATCCCCCAGAAAAAAACTCAAACCTCCAAAATTTCTTTTGTTGTTCACTTGTCTCTAGTCAAAGAATTACCTGATTTCACCAAACTGCAACAAAGTTCATAACTCATATCCATGACTGTCCTATCTAGATATTTTCTTTACATGAGGATGCTTTCAAAAATGGATAGTAAACTGACTGGCCAATACATTGGACTGGTAAAATAAATGGATAGCTTAAAAATAAAGGCGGGGTTTTTTGTCAATAAGAACCATAAAAATACAGAAGTCTGTAAAAAGAAAAGCTGAAATGCTACAATACTCTTGACCAGCTCTCCCACTACCTCTGCAAATGCAGTAGTTTCAATGTGTAAATACCTCCAGCTTTCCTACAGTTCCCAGAGGAGGAATATTGGTTTCTGGGGCAGACATCCAGGTCCAAGGCCAAATAAACGATATCAAAGACTCCCAACAAGGGTTCAGCACTGGCTGTAACTTGTATGGCCCTTTGTAAGCTTCAGAACATCAGATATTGGGTTCAGCTATGTTTAAACATCTCCTCCTCCTCCTCCTCCCTCCATGTTTCCCCCACTTATTTCATCTGACACATGCTCAAACTCCCAGCACCTCGTTGAAATGCCAGAACAAGGTTCTCTCTTCCCAGAAATACTTATCTGCAGAGAACAAAGCAGCATCTTGTCCATCACTTTTGGTGACACCTTGAGGTGCTCTCTTAAGCAAGAAGTCACCAATTATACCCGTGGCTTCCTTGGTCCAGTGCATCACCCTCTATTACTGTATTTGTCTTTCCCCACCATAAAATATTTGTTGGCAAGACTGAGCACCGATGCTTGCGTGGAAGGCAGACTGATATGCCATGTGGAAGGGTTTTGTTGGGGTTTTTTTCACCGCTTTATGAATTGCTGTCTTTGATCCATTTTTCATATGTTTCCCTGTGCAAGTGCACAAAGACAAATATTCATTGTAATATTTATGAACGCAGCCTGATAGTTACTATGGTTTCAAAGAAAACAGGAAAAGTGGATACAAAACTGGATGCGCTTCACGTCAGGTGGCTATAGGTACGTACAGCACATGTTATAAATTCTGTTCAAACTGACTCACTTCTCTATGAGGTAAGTGTTGACGTTAGACAATTTGGTGGGGAGCATTTATGTCTGCATTTATTAAAATGTCAGTAACAGCAGGAGTAACACCTCCTAAAAGGCTTGCAGGTGCTTGTCTTCAAAAATCCAACATTTAAAGAGGATAAAAAGGCTGAGAGAGAATAGATACATTTAGGCATTTAATTAATGCATGTGATGCACAATTGACATTGCTCAAATCCAAGGGACTGCCCAAACTGCTAAATTTCAGCATGTCCAAAATAATTCTGCAGAATCAAAGCAGAATAGGAGGATTCGTGCAGATCTCAATGTGTTGCCAAAACAACACGTTTAATTTATTCAAGGGCCGTGCTTTTGACATACCCAAATGTAGGTGAGCATTACCTCTGAAATGTAAAGTACTCAAGTAAAAAGGAAGGGGATGAAAAATAAATCAGTAAAAACACATTCGATATGTAAAAATAGCTCTGCAGAGGTCAGGGCATTAAGCAGTGGAAGGCAATGTCTAATGGTTACAGGCAGAGCATCAGGCTGGTATAACAGCACAACAATTTTTTTATTCCCTCTCTCCAAAAACCTTTCAGGAGGCTGCTTGGATCCCTCTTTGCTCAGCTCTCCAAAGAAATTGGTAAGGCCGGAATGAAACGTCGGCTTGTTCACATCAGAAGGAAATATAAACTGAGGTCAAGGAAACCACAACATCTGGAACGTGAGAAAAGGATTTACTGTTAAGGGCTTAATGAACTCTGAAAATAAAGTTCTCAACTTTGCTAATTTGTTTGGGCTTCAAAGAGGAATAAAACACAAAGTTGGAAGGAGGTTTTGTAGCTCTCCTGAAGAAAAAAACCCCCTACATCTTTGCTAAAATTAGCAAAACCCATTGACAACAGAGAGAGTGTCACTATTATTTAGCTGATACTAGGAGAGAAAGCTAAATTGTAACTGCGAGCCATTTACATGCAAATTATTGTGGGAATGGAGGAATTATGGACTCTGGCTTTGCAGCTCAGGGACAGACAGTACACCTGAGCTGATGGGGGATGGAGCTGGGGGGAGATATGCAGGTTCTTGCAGGTAATAAGGATCTGCCTGATGCTATTTACTTGGGACTAGATGGGTGAAATGATGCATCTATCCAGTCGCTTTAGTTTGAATTAGGAATGTGTACTACTAGAGCCCTTTGGTTCAAACTGCGAGTTGTCTTCATGGTGTGCAAAGCAGACACCCATTCAGATAAAACAGAAGCTGGAAGATAGCCATTTAATGCATCCCAGGCATTTACACCAGGCCCTCAGTCCATGGGAACCAGATGAGAGCTAAGGGAAACTCAGGGAAACCCTTCTACACTGCCTGCATAAGGAAGGTGGCAGGTCCTCAGCATTGATGATTTTGCTCTGTACATCCACTGCGACTTTGCTACCCTATGTGCTAAAGTAAATAATAGCAATGTGTAGCCATTTGGGAAGCCGACCTCATCTACTTCAGAGGCTATTTCTGTGCAGCATCTCATACCTGCAGGCACCAGTTCTTCCTTTCATTCGTTCAAAAAACAACACTTATTTCCCCAAGAGGCCAGGGACAAGAAGCTGGGTGAGGACACAGGTACAGATTGTTCCCAGGGCAGCTTTACTGCAGTGATGTGTCCAACAAACAAGAAGTAAAAAATCCATTTGAGATTTTATAGCTCGCTTCCACAGGGTAGTGAATGCGCTTGTCTTGCTACTGTCAACCAGGGGAGCAAATGCTTCTTTTACAAAAATGCCACAGACTTGATCCCAAGTCTCCTCACAATGCAAATCAGACCCAATTCTGCATCATCCAGGGAGTTTTGTCTGTAAAGGGACTGGAAATGAGAGGAGCATTAGGTCCCCAGGAGCAGGATCTAATTAGGATTGACACACACTTCCCTGCTTCCAGCAAGGGACCATCCACCGCTGGATAATTGAAGCTGTAATAGTTATGTGGTCCAGGCCAGGAGGTTAGTGGAAGGAGAGCACAAAGAGCAGCAACTGGGTGATTTCCCTGACACAGTACTTTGACAAGATTTTGGTGGCATTTATGACCCTTTTACCCTCAACCATCAATACAGCTGAGGTTCATTCACCACACAGATCAGCAGGCTGCAAATCGGATGTAAAAAGGGGAGTTGACACATAACCCAACACAGTTCTCATTCTGCTTCTTCTTGGGAGATCTTGGTTTTCTTATGAGTACCAAGTGCCTTTGGATTGGGATACTTTTGATGAAGCAATGGAAGACAAGCCTGAGCAAGGAGAGAAACAGCAGCTGTTCTCCATAGGATGAACATTGAAGGATTTTCACCAAAAACATGCAGGCTGGGGTGAGCAACAGTGAGAGAATAACAGTGTTTGGAGCAGCATTCTTCAGAAAACAGCCAGCTTCTCCCCTGCATGTACACATCTCTGCATCGCCGATGTCAGCTCACATACTGCTGGCTCAGCCACTGAAGAGCTGCATGCTTATACAGACACATTTTCACTGGTGTTTGTAGGTACTTGTGCTCAGCGTATGAAGACATGGTGGGACAGAGTTCTCTGCTCTCCCCTCTGGAATATCATAGTAGGCATTGGCTTCATGACACAGCACCAGAGGATGTTGATTTCCCCACTCCCTCAGTTTGCTTCTGCCCTTCAAGTGCAATATACTAAATTAGCACTTACAAAAACCCCAACATGGCATTTCAGTCCTTTTCTACACGAGGAAAGCAAACATTTCCCTGTATGTCCACTGTGTTGACACAGTGAGGAAGCTCATTGCAATGAGGTTCCTCACTGCATGGAACATACATAACAAAATAAATGCACTAAACCAGAATATAAGTATTACATCTCTGTGGTGCTCATTGGAGGTATTGGTTGGGGTGCATGTGTCCACATTATCACTTCACCACCACAGAGAGCAGTAAATGCCCTTTCTTTATCTCCATGCTCCTGCCTGAGAGGTACAATCTCATACAAGCCCTTATTTTCTCTTTTCCAAATCACAAACACATACAGCCTCATCCCTGATTTCTAAGGGCATTACCAATACTAACAACTTATGGCTTGGGGCATCCTGAGGCAAGAGCGTTATTTCTGCTTTTTCAAGGACAAAACACCTCAGAAATATCACAAGCCCAGGGCAGACACCAAAAACCCACAGAAGGGATGAGAAATGAACTTGAACCTCCAGGCAGACGAACTGGTCAAGGTTATCATGCCTGTATGCAGGCTGGTGCAAAACAAGGACTTCTCAGGAGCTCAACCAGCCACCAGACAGTCCCATCAGTGGAGACACAAAACCACTGCACATCAGCAGCTGTTTCCATAACTGCCCGCACTGAATGATAATTTCACCTCAAAGACAAGTACAGGGTACAGGTTTCACTTATTTCTTTCCTTGAGGCTTCCACCATGGAAAGAACTCTCAGAAGAGCAGTAACTTGTGGTGTGTGGGATGGGGACAGTGTGGGACAAGGCAGCCCCCACTACAAGAACCAAAGGCAATTTCAGTCAGAGCAATCCAAGAACTTCCCGTGACAGTAGGCATAGAGGCAGATATCCTCCCTCTCTGCAAGTATTAATTATAAAATAATGATTTCCTCAAGAAAGAGCTTAAATTCTACAAGTTAACAGCACATCTACATCTGTTGGCAGTAACTATTTCTAAGTGACTTTGGGGAAGAAGCAAATTCCACTCCCCCCAACTTACATGAGTTTAAATACAACTATTTCCAATCATAATCATATAATATTATTTAGGGAAGATTGAAGCACTGATGAAAACACAGTATTTGTGATACCAAGGTAACTCAGAGCACTACAACTTCAAGTGATTCCCTTTAGTTCCTGCATTGGGCTGATGGGACATTGGGCTGAACAGAAGCAGGTTCCCCACCCTCCCCTCTTCTCCCCACTCAGGAAAAAAATGGCAAAAATTGACCATTAGCTGGGGATTAGCTCATACATTAAATAAAGTTGTAAAATATTTTTATGGTGCTACTCCTAGTGGTTTTAAAAATTACTATTCAGGATATCGAAAGCTCAGGGCAAAAGAGATATATGCACATATTTTATTTTTTTTTTTTTTGTAATGGGAACGTTATCTTTAAACTGAAGATTACAATTGATTGTAAAAAGGTAAAGCATTGACCTTTACAGTGAAATTGTTCTTCTCTACTAAATACAAAATATCCTAAGTATAATCACCTCATAATAATTACCTAATCCTTATTATTTTGCTTCTAGAATATTTATTTAAGCTTAGGTTACTAAAATTTCAAATAAAACAGGGCCTGCTGTCATGGCTTTTTATCCAAATGACTCGTAGTCTCTTGTAAACAGTTCTGTGATCTGATTTCCATTGGGACACGAGCTGTAAAAGGCCAGGGATTTGCGATGGATTTACACATATACTGTTTCAGTTAAGTTACCAAGGTCGACTTAACAGCCCTTTTCCTCAGAATCCTAGATACATTTGCCACCCAGCCTCTCTAGACCACATTCATGGAAAAGGGCGATTGTAAAGGGTGCTTGAGCTTCACTGGAAACTCCAGTTTACATTCTTTCAATCAGCAGTGGGATGCATTTATTTATTTATTTATTTATAGAACCATCTTTGTGAAGTTGCTAGAAAATCAATTCTTGCATATGGGCACGACACAGGTTTCTTGGAGTTCATTCAGGCTTAGGAGTACAACAGAGACTAACACTCACAACTCGATTGTATTGCAGATATTAGCCTAGCCCTCTGAAGTCCTAGTCAGGGAAAATATATCAGATTACTGACCCACGCTAACAGGACTTTTTTTTAAAAGCAAAGCTCCTCCAGACTAAATACCAAACAAACAAACATTAACCCCCTTTGATGGCTCACTACTTTTTCAGTAAAGTTCAAACAGTCTGACTTGTGATTGCACAGAAATGTACTGATAATAAAGGTAAACAAAATTCATAGTTAATTCTGAGAGCTGAATGACTGGTCCGATTGTCTTATTCACTTGGCAAACAATTTTTTTCTATATGTTATTGCAGCCACAGATGCAATTTCTCTAGCACCGTAGAAAGAATCAGATTAAAATATGATACAGAAGCAGCACTTACCTTGGGCTGATTAATATGTTTAAGCTGTTACCACGCCACCATGCTTAAAAGCATACGCCTTTCTACCCTAGTCTATATATATTGATACCTCCCATGTGCCAGGAAAACCTATTTGATTAGTCACACTGAACCACTTCTTAAGTGCTTTGAATTTCTCAGGCCTGCACTTTCAATAATCAAGTAATAAATTCTTGCACTAATCATGAGCAGTGCTGTCTCTCCTAGGTGATGTGCAAGGAGATTCATCAAGAGTTTCTTAATAGAAGAAAACTAGAATGCCTTAAGTAATTAAAAATGTATCCTACAAGTTGGAGCAAAATTCATTCCAGATATCAAATGTAGACTGTGTGCTACACACCACTTCATGGTGAGAACTTGACTCTGTGTTTCAGAAAGGATTTGCGTTTGAGCATGAACTCCTGCTACATCCTAGTGGGATCAGCCTGTGAGAAAAAGAGCCGGTTCAGCAGGTAAAACCTAAATGCTATTGAAATAAAGATAGCTGGGTTTTCCTTTTCATCTTTCACAGACTGACAGCAACAGCCCTAGGAGGCGTATACATGGTGATCTTCTATAACCCAGAAGCTTTCCTCTACCTGTGTGCCAACTCTTGAAGCTGTAACAACCAGCTTTGAGCAAGGGGGACATCCGAGCTGGGCTTCTGAATTTGAATATGTGAACATAGGAATCCCTAAGACCTACAGAGGACTCTTAGCACTCATTGCCCTAAATGACAACGTTCTTTAAAACTGTGCATGAAATTTAATCTAATTCTTTTGTACTCATGTTACCATTCACTTGGCTTAAACATTGTTTTTAAGCCAAAATGCAAAGTTAATCTATCATAATGCTTCTCTAGGTGAGATTTATTATAGATCACTTTCTAAAACTCGTGGGTTCTATGTGCATACCATATTCATCTTGTTATTATCCGGTTGAAAAATTCCCAGTGTTTGCAACGCCTCAGATATAATAGCAGGCATGCCAACAGAATATGACACTTATGCTAATCTGCACCCTGCTGTGGAAAAACATACACAAGGATTCCATTACCACATTCATTAGGCTGCAGTGCACTTCATCTTGAATAGGGATTATGAACTATAATAGAGTGAAAACAGTTGATTGAATCCACTTAGCCAAATCTATGACATTAACCAAATATTTCGGTGTGAGGAAGAGGAGGGGTTGAACCTTCACCTGCTGGGATGTGTTGCCTTCACCCCGTCTCTCCCCAGTGTTTCAGTTCGGAAGGGGAAACTTTTGAGAAGGCCAAGGTCCGAATGAAACGTTTTGTTGAGACAGTACTTTAAATATTCAGAGTGCTGCCCAAGAACTAGGCAAGAGCAACGTGACATGGATGCTGTTGGGCCAGATGGGGACTTTCCAAACACATGCACTATTTCTTGTTTAGCACAGGTTCTTCAGAACACATTAGCAAATTCTCCATGCACCTGTTAGAGGGTTTTTTGGCAGCAATGAAGATTTCCAAGCTGACCATACATGCAGCAAAACCAGTGATGACATTACACTGCTTAAATGGTAATCACATTCAGGTGAAAAAAAGACGTTTTCCAGTTCTGTGTTCAAGTTTCCCAAGTATGCTTTGAGTGTACATTCACTTTTTTGTTTCTACACAATACAGTTGCCATATGACAGCCTGCCTTTCTTGGCAGAAAATTCAACTCCAACCATTTAAAATATTGTCAAAAATAATAAAGACCGGAATACAAGTTACCCCTCAAGAAATGTTTTGGAATTTAATTGTACCCAGGGAAAAAAAAAAAGAAAAAAAAAAAGAGGAAAAAAGAAAAAGAAGGAATGATGCCTTTCCCATATATAAGACTCAAAAGATGATAATAAAAACCTTCTGTGCTTAGTATTTAGTAATTTCTGTGACTCTCTTGTTTACATACATCCTTTTTAATGCAGCAACTAAACAGGAAGTTCCTGTTAGCAGCAGCTCAATGGAACTGAAAGGAGAATTGCTGAAACTCATGATAGAAGCTCTGCCGGGCTCCTTTCTTTCAGTTAGGAAGCCAAAGAAAAGGAAAAGAATAGAAAAACATGGAAAGCATCATCAAGCATCCAAATACATCCAGCATGTCTAAAATTTGTTTTCCTTCCATACATCTGACCCGCATTGCACGGTACTTACTCAGGGGCATTTGCTGAGCTCAGTTATCCCCTGCAAGTGGTTCCTGCTCCTACTGCACTGTCAGCTATTTTTCCACTCCAGTTTTGGCAAAGCTGGAGGTAGCTCCAGCTGGGACAGATGAATCCAGCACCAGCCAGCACCAGCCTGGAGATGGGACAACCGCTATGTCTGCCAATCTTGTGAGGTGAACTCGGCATGGGCCGGCAAGGACGACTGCTGAGTCCTTCCCTCCTAAAAACACAGGGCTGTGGAACTGGGGGATAAACAGCACTTGCAGGTGCTCCTTTCTGCACCTTCTCTTGACTGATGGTGGTGAAGAAGCCAAGGAAGAATATGAATAAAATTATGAGTATTAAAAAAAATAAAATAAATAAAAGATAGATGGAGTTGATGGGAAGGTTGGACAAATGTAGGATTCTGTGGCACAATTCATGTAAAGGGAAAGGTGACAGACAATAGATGGGACTTGGCAGTGGGAAAGCTGGAAGGGACTAGTTTGCTGGTGGTGTGAGACAAAATACTGAACCAATTTGGAGTCTGGGGAGAAAGAATTTTTTCTAGAAAAAAAAGCAGCTTATATGAGGGCAAATCATCCAACATCGCGTTAATGTGCTTGGGAGAGAAGGCAACTAATCTTCACACAGGCATTGGGTACAGGCTGCAGGGGTTCAGGGATAAAATCATCTGTCATGGGCAAGGCTTACTGCTGATGTTATTACACTTGTGTTTTCAAAAATAATATCTGATGTATGGAATTTCTGAGCCTGTAGAGTTAACAATACCATGAGTGGAAATGGTACCAGGGTCCCACCGGCTTCATAAATCCCCTGCTGGATTCTGTATTTGGCATTAGTCTCTGCAGGTGAAATCTTTTTTGCTGGCATTACTTACCCAGTTTTCAAAGTCTTGCCCAAAAATAAAGAATTGGGTTTCTGCATACACGCAAGTACTTATCTCAGGAAGATGCCAGGTTCTGTCTGAATGGGTGATTTCAGCAGAAACTAAGGTAAATTCTTATTTTATGGCATCACATCTTTTGACTATAGGCCCAGTCTTCATGGAGAAAGTTTTATTGTCAGCTTCAGAGGGAACAAATCTGAGGCCTGTAAAAAAATGTCCAAGAGAAGAAGCAGCACCCTATAAACTCCTGAAGGAACTGTGACTCCCGGGAATGGCAAGAGGGAAATAGAAATTTTACTAAATACATAAACCACTTAATTTACCAGAGAGAAGGAACACGCTCTTGAGATGATGTTTTTCTCTTTTTCCTTTAGTTTAGGTCCAGCTTCTATTTTTCAAATTTGAAAGGTAAGTGAGAGCATCAAACAGGTTGAACAAGGCACTGTTTTCTTGCTACGGGAACATGGCCCTTTGCACCGAGATTGTAATACAATCCATCCTCTCTGGGACTGAAAATGCTACAGTGCAAAACTGTGTTTGAAAACCTCTTTTATCATTCATCGTCTCCAGACTGAAATCATTTTTGACAACCTCTGCAGAAAACAAGCAGCTTTCTGGCTACTGGCGAGCCGATTAAAGGGAGGAAACACATGTTCACTGTCAGACAGAGCCCCTGGAGAAAGCATTGACAACCTTTTAACCTCCTTTCCCAGTGAAAGTGCCCAAATGTTTCTCTGGAACAAAACCCCAGCATTGTTTTAAGCATCTTTTCATTTAATGCACTATATTTTTCAAGATATGTTAAGAGTCAAAGGAATTCCATTTTAATGTGGAGGTTTCACAATCAGTTCAATTCCCATGCAAATGGTCATATAAACAATTATTAAGGGGGGATTTCTTTCCATGAACTTTTTTCTTCTCTTTCTTATTTTTTTTTTCTTTTCTTCCTTTTCATTTTTTTCCCTTCACTGTCTGACCACAGTTTAAATGCCAACACATTGAAAAGTTCACTAACCTCCACAGTGATTTCTCAAAACAAGCCAAAAAGCCACAGGAGTGAAATTTTCTGAGCAGTAGGAAGGCTGACTAGCAGACATTATTAGCACTTCGAGTATTCAAATCTGGCCATGGAAACTTTTGTGAGTTACAAGATGCTTGGGCAGGAAGCACCGCACGTTACTGATATATTTGTTATCAAGGGAACTACTTTCCACTGTATTTAATAATCAGCAACGGGGAAAAATAAATTTTCTTTTGAGAAGTAAAACAAGATTCTTTTATTTTTTTTTAGTGGAAAGTGCTTTCAGAGCAACTGCTCTGGCTCTCTTTGTAGTTATAAAAGTCCACTCAGAGGTTGTTTAACATTTAACCTTGCTATTTTTACCTTAATATCAGCAGCTGGAATAGTTCTGTCTGTTTTGATAAAAACGAGACTTTTTTCCATGTTGCATATTTGCTTTTACAGCTGAAAGGAACTGTTCCAGCTGAAGTAGGTAACTATAAAACTGCAGTGGGCTGAGCCGCCTGGGAGAAGATTATTTGATTAAATGTTCCTGTAAGTAACTGCACGAGGTACTGCACGAGGTACTGTCCAATAACGCACAATATTTGCTAACGAAAGATAAAAGGTTGCGATCTCTGCAGGTACAAAATCCCATGGGGATTTGCTCTTCCTTCTCCAAAGGCCTTGTTCTACCCACGCTCGATGGCTCTGTTACCATTTAACTTGTCCCAGTTTTCGCATGGATTACAACTTGGCTAATGATAGCTGTGGTGGGGAAAAATTTTCAAAGCTGGAGCTTGGCTTCTCCAGTGTTGCTCCAAAAGGATTTACTCCCTTTTTTGCGCCTTTCTTTTTGTTTCATTTTTCTTTCTTCAAAAATACCCTTGCTCCAATAGCAGAGTTCAAAATGCAGCTGGCAGTATTTAGAGGACAGCTTCATCCGCTTTTTTTGGGCACGGCAGCTGCTCACAAACTAGTTGGGTTTTTTGCATTGCTCTTCATCACACAAGCAGTGCTTTAAGTTGACGTGCTGGGACACATGGCACAGAAGACATCCCTCCTGCTGTTACATCTCCTGGGTCCCCAGTTGGACCGAACCCATTTGGCTGAACCTATCTTAGGTAACGAGAGGAGGATGCGAACCCAGCTCCTGCAGCAGTGCTTTGCACAAGACTGGGAGCCAGTGGGTTTGTGCTTCTGAGTCATTTAAATGCCTTTGGAGAAAGGCCACCCATGGAGGGAAGGTATGTTTCAGCTGAGCACCTTGAATCAGGCAGGTGGTCAAACAATCATGGCTTTCTTCTGGCCCACTCCTGTCCTACCCGAGCAGACATTCCTATCTAATCCATCTCCCACAGTTACAGGAAGCAATCTCATTCATATTTTAAGAAACACAAGAGCTTTAACGGAAGAGATTTCTCTGAGAACTGAGTTATAAAAGCAAAAGAAGCAATTCCTCAATATTTCTCCTTTCCAGGAGATGCCCATTGCACAACTTTTACTCTCTCCCCGTATCCAAAAAATTCACAGCAGGACACGACCATTTAAAAAGTCACATTTTTCACCTTCTTCTTCAATCCAAAAGGGGGCCCTCCCTTCTTTTGAACTAGAGACTAAGAAAATCAGCTCCCATCCACGAACTTGTGCAATCTTTCAGAACAGAAGCCAGTGTATTTGCAGAAGTGCCAAAAAATAACTCTGAGCAAATACAGTCAAAAATACAACACAACAATAAATAGCAATAGCCCTTAAAATTTTTAGCTGAAGTTGATGACATGCTTCCTTAACAAGGTAAATTCTATTATGCCAATTTTATAAAGCAGGGATCCAATAGCTGAAGAACAGCCTGAAGACAGTCACTTGGTGGCAGGGCTGGAAATGGATCCCAGACCCTCCTTGTCTCTATCCCACGTCCCACGCCTCCCACAACTTACACTGATTGCACGCAACAGCTCTGTGCAGTTTAAGTTTGGGGGAAACACAACTTCATCCAGGCTGAACTGTTTATCACAGGCTATGAAATGCCACGGATGAAGTTACCCTTGCAGTAAACTCTGCTAATTGTGTTCAGCCAAAATCACGTGCTTAGCTACACATGGATACAGAAAAAGAGAGTTTACCCATTGCTAATTTAGACATATGTAGCTGACCCTTTTCGAGCTGGAAAACTCTGAGCAGGTGAGTTTACTGGCTTTTTATTTATCCACTGTTCTTCATACTATAGAAAACTATTTTCTAGTAAACAGCCTTCTGATTCAATTTGAAGAAGCGAAAAACTACCTCCCATATTGGCAGCTTGCTTGGCCATTTACTTATTTCAGGAGCACACCTACATTTTCAGTTTACACTTGTCTCATTTCTGCTTCCTGATACTGGTTTTGTTTCACATCATTTATCCACCAAATTAAACATTTTTGTATTGCTTGGTGCTTTCTTCCCCTGAGACGTTCTTCAACTCCAGCCACCTTTTAATCTTCTTTTCTGCAACACTGAGAGAGTCCATCACCTTCAGTGGTTTCCTACAGCTATTTGCTGCACTCTCACACCTGAACATCCTCAAAAAGCCAAACTGCATGCCCTGTCAGGAGTCTCAATAATCAACCAGTAAATGCATCTCCTCTCTTTCACTTCCATTTATATATCCAAAGATGGTGGCAGTGATTGCTGCTACACCATTATGCTGGAGCTTTGCTTGAGCATTATAATCTCTAAATGTTTTCTGAAATCTAAAAACCCCCCACGGCAGCTCCTTCTTTTGGCATGAATATACATTTGCAAACATCTTTTAATTGGTATAGGCTAGTAAGAGACTGAGCCTACTCTAAATGATTTCTCTTCCTCATTATTTACTGGTGTAAATATAGAAATAATTCACTATTATTACCTCATTATTATTTACCAACATAAGTTTATAAATAATTCAGTGATATTCACATTATTATTATGCATAATGCCATGAATTATAGGAATAAAAAAATCACAGTTGTTACCACTAAAAAGTCAACATTAATCAACGTTTGCCTCAAAGTTCTGTAAGAGATAGTGTAGTCTGCCCTGTCCTCAGAATAGGAAATAAGTGTGGGACCTCAGATACCACAGTATGGTAACATTTGGCAGATGGTTCTTCTAAAATGGTAACCACTGCAACTAGAAATGTAATTGGAAAACTCATTGTATCATGCTTGTTTAGGAAAATGGAAAGCCACAGTTACTTAGCACTCACCTAAACTATCAACTGCAATACCTTCAAACAAATCTGTCCAGAGAGATTTCTTAAAGACTCACCAAATACCTATGAAAACTTTCTGTAGACCTGTTTGAAATGCTTCTGTATGTTTAAGTCTGCAGTACCACAAGATGACTTTGATTAAAAAGGGAATGGTAGTTAAAATTTGCAGCAGCAAATTAGGTAGGGATGCTCAAACTGTAGATTTAAGTTAAGGGGGGCAGGGGAGAATAAAAAAATAAAATCAGTATCCATAACTTCTTTCTGGAAAAACAAAATTACCTAATCAGATGCTGTCAATGGATAAAGGAGATGTTTTCACCGAGTGAAGGCAGTAAATTAAGAAACAGTTGAAAAAGTGGTTTCACAAGATGTAGAAATGGCTAAGACATTTCTTTTACTTAGTTCTAGTATAAGAAGAAAAATTAGGAAAAACCTCATAGCTTAAACTAATGGAATATTCTACAGGACAAAAAAGGAGGTAACATCCCTCTGGTCACCTATTCCTCTCCCACAGTTCATCCCTGCTTTTCTTACCATGGAGTATACACATACCAACTCCCTTAGGACTCTCAAAATTGACATAAAATGACCCTTGCTATGCCAGACTATCCATGGTCTGAGAGGACCAAGACCTAGAGAGTAAGGGTGATGAAGAACTCTTTCACTTCACAAAGGCTTCCTAAATTGATGAGACATTACAAAACATTTCATGAATATTCTATATGCATCCCACCAAATGACGTATTTTTCCTCTGAATTCGAAAGTGCTGCAGCGAAAATCATTCAGCGCTTTGATCACTTCAAAATTTCTGTATGGTCATGCAATGGATATTGAAAACAATTCTTCTCTCTTTATTTGATGCACTTTATGAGAGAAGATGCAACAGTTCCATGTGGCACACTGGTGTTTATTAGGTGCACCGACTCTGTTTATATAGGAAAACCTGATACTCACAGCTATTTAGAGAGACAGCTTTAAGGTAGAAACAGCACAGCTCAAGGAAGGAAAGATTTAACATCTTGAGGGCTTCCTTCGAAACAAAAGCAGTGGCATTTACTTAACTGGGTTGGGATCAAGCCCTTTGCAAATGGCACATGTGTACATCTGCTTGTGTATGTTTAACTCCATGTAACTCTCACAACAATTTTTTTAAATGCTGAATCCAAATTCAGGAAAGAAAAAGACATCTTGCTGAGATGGCCGCTCAAGGAGTTTCATGGTCTTTGTGGAGTTATCAAGCCACCTTGCAATTTTTCTTTGCATATAAATGAATATAAGGGAGTTGTCAGTATCTAAAAATGCAAACTTAATTGCTTTGGGGTTGTTTCTCACAGATTACTTGTTCCTCCCCAACTTAAAACTTGAAGAACAAGATACACAGTGTGGATTTTTCCTCTGGCTCTTCTTGAGCCTAGCTACTAGTCGCTTCTCCCACACACCAGTAAAACACAGATTTTTTTTTTTTTAAATTTAATGTTTCATACAAATGTCCATTCTAAAAGAAGCCAAAAACAACTGAAGTTTGTCTTTATCAAAAGTCAATAAAATTACAATAACAAGCAGCTCTTTTAGTGTATTTCACCTATTATATCAGCCTATTTAGAAAAACAAGAAGAAAATAAGAAAATGAAACAAAAACCACCTTAAAGACGAGAAAAACTTTTTAGGGGATTAGAAAAAATTCAGTCAGTGCCTTTATGCATTTACACAGGTCCACCCTTCCTGGCTTTCACTATCTCCTCTCACTTGGACATCTATTCTTGTAGCCCAGTGCTGTCTAATTCACAAACAAGCAAGGTCTTGGGTTCTCCTTCCCAGTCTGACTGGATTCAGCATCAAAACGCATGTGGGAAAGCCTGTCCGTGAGAATTCCAAGCTTGTCCTATGGGTACTAAAAATTCAGAGAGTTGGGAGAAGCCCCAGAAATTAAACAACCAAATTTTTGAGGTTCACCTCTCTGTAAAAGAGGGACCAAATGCAACACGCGACTTTGTCATTAGGCCCAGGAGTACATTCTTCCCAGTCTTGCCTCAAATTCAGTACGTGTGGTAACTCATGAGTCATTATAATGGAAAGGCTCCTTTTCGGCTTCGAAGGCAACTGGATCTGATTATATGTGCTCTGGTACCTCAGCATAATCGGATGAGTGAAATATGGACTGTCAGGCCCAGCTCTGAATTTACTTTCTTATATCATGAGCCTCACCTGAAACGGAGTACTTTATGTGTTAATAACGTACTTGCTACAGCTATCCTGTGGAATGCTTAATTAAAGTGATATTTTGTTTCAGTTGAATGATCTCTGACTGTTTTATTGTCATTTGACATTAAATTGCAATTTGCCATGCCACATACATTGCTGCACACGTTGTCAATATGATTATAAAGGCAATGTTATTGACCAAGAACATAATATTTACTGAGTCTCTTGAGAAAATGCTCAGAATTTTAAAGTTCTCCTCTCTCTCTTTTTTTTTGTTTTGTTGTTAAAACCTCATTTGTTTTGGTTTCTTTAAAACTCTTTGCTGCTGAGCAACTCCAAGTGCTAACAGAATTTAATATTCAGTTGTCATGCATGTCTCAGGTCTCACCACACTGCACTGTGTTCAAACTCAGGTCAGCTTTTCCCTTGCATTTATAGGTGAGTACAAATACATATGTAAAAATTATCTCTCTCTCTCTCTCTCTCTCCCCCTGTCACAATTCAGGTCACCACATGCACACAGGACATCAGATGTGGTGCTGCCCCCTCCACACGTGCTCTCCAGCAAGGGGAGAACCTGGGATCGTGGTACCTACCAGCATCAGCCCCCCACTGTCCTCTCGAGTCTCACGTATAGAGTTTAGGCTCCCTCCTCCAGGCTATATGAATCATTTCTCCCGTGAACTTGTGACCCTGGCTCTGTAACACAGTGCGTTGCTCTACCAGGACCATACAGCAGATAATGCACAGCTACTTTGGTCTGTACGAGACCTGATGTTCGAAAAGCTGCACTGAATTAAGGCAAGACAGTACATATTGCAGCAGAGTTCAGTGTGCACTGGGAATAAAACACTTGGGTACTGTTTCCTAAATTCAGAGGGGAAAAAGCTAAATCCATGCCCTCTCCTGTTTCACTCTGATTGAAGAGGTAAATAAAATAAAATAGGCTTACATGAAAATGTTGTCTATATTACCGCCATGTTATTACTGCTTTACCAGTGAGCTGAAAAAGACGTTGTCGTATATTTTTTTTTATTTTTTTATTTCCTGCCTTGGTTTTGGATAACTGGAATTGAGCTAGAGTGTTTTCTTCAACAAGAGTTTCAGCATACTATGTTCAGTTCAGGTTAAGTTCAACTTGGGCTCCATTTTTCCAAGTTTACCAATCTTAAATACAGCATTGCAAAAGAAGGGTTCCTGTAACAGGCTAAAAAAAAAAATCTTACTAATTTGGAGGTAGTGGGTTACTGTTTCCCAATCACAAATCCAACCGTGATGGCAAATAAGAACATTCCAATGGCATACAGAAAAACATAAGCAGCATCAGAGTCTGGTCTATCAGTTACAGTAAGGCCATAATGAATTATACTTTTAATGGCTCATTTGATTAAATACTAAGCTATTGTCTTACAATCTCGTGTATCAAGTGAAATAAATACTCAAGTTCAATTAGGAATGTATTTTTTACTGGAATGGGTTTAATAAAGCTCCTGTGTTGCCACAAGTGACTAATAATGAATATACTTTTCTTTTTTGACAATGACAAAATAAGTATTCTCCCAGAAGTGGCTGGTATGTGTAATTCGATGAGTTCACTTAAATAGTTCGACTCTGGATCAAAAAAGCAAATTATACTCACTTGAATAGTTCGACTGCGGATCAAAAAAGTAAATTATATAAGTGGATACTGCAAGGCAGAAACATGTGGACACAGCTGTAGTGTCATGTGTCACAGCTTTGCTCCATGCCAGCTGGCATCGGCACAAAGGCAGGCCAAGCCAAACAATTCCTGTTATTCATAACAGCAAATGTGCATTCAAAACACACAGTGAAGGCTTTATAAAATAACTTGGTATTCAAATGGATCCACACTGTGGAATTGTTTTTTAATCACACATTGCTCTGCGCCAGGCCGATATGCCAAATTGTCCTAGTAGTCCAGAAGTTCTTGTCTTTACCCAAATCAGTGTAAATGCAGCTCTTGGCCCGCATATCTATGGGATATTTGTGCTCAGGGTTCGCAGCCTTCCTTGTGCGCTCAGTAAATAGATGCTCGCCCTCAGAGCATTAAATATTCAGCCTTTCAATTACCAAGGGTGCACAACATGCACATTTATGCCCATATTATAATCAGAACTTCCCTAACACAGAAAATCACACCATTAAGAAGTCTAGTTAGCGGGAAAGTAAGCAGTTAGGATAGTTGCACAAACTCCTTCTAGACTGCATTTATATTTAGAACTTAAATATGAAATGCCAAAGGTATTCACAGTACTCCTCTATAAGGGGACCTCTTCCAAGTATGCAAATAGGCTCAGCGTATCTAACCTCAATGGGGACGTCATGAAATATGCTTTTACTGATGGGGGGAAAAAAAAAGGAAGGGGGCAGCTCAATTCAGCTCTTTTCATTGCTATTGAGACAACTCTTACTTAAAAAAGATCCCCTCCAGTCATGAGCCTCTTTCTCCTTCCCAGCGTTCCAGATCAATTTTATTATTGCAGGATCCAGCCTTACTTCACAATATCTGAAGTTTCATCGTACCAAGCCAATGAATGTTGATCGCAGAATGTTATGGCTGAAGTCATGCTAAAACGGGAATTCTCAATAAAACCAAGTTCAGTTTCTCAGAAGGTGTATGTCAACATTGCCACTCTGAAGCCCATGGCAACCTGCTAACATACACCAGGTAACAATCTGGGAAGAATCTGAGCGTTTAAATATAGCCAAACTTAAAATAATATTGTGTCACTTCCAAATTTCCCCTTCTTTAAAGAAAAATAATAGACCTCAACCCTGCAGGGCAGGCCCCTTGGTTTCTTCTATAAGAGCCATCAAGTGTTTCATCCCAGCAGTGCCAGAAGAGAGCGGGTGGGGGCCGGAGCAAATGCTGCTCTCAGAGGAAACAGGGAAGCTGCATTCCAAGGAAAGGGAATATTTGGATCCCTGACCACAACCCTACGAAGCCTTCTTCTGATTACGGCTTGCTGCTGGCTGTAGGAATTTTTTGTGTGCTTAAGGCCATTTCTCCAAGTCTGATTAGTTTAGCTAGAAAAAGAATAACAAACTTTCCAAGTAAACAAAACAGATGTAAAAGGCTCAGCAGTAACACCCCCTTTTTTTCACCTTCTCCACCCTTTGGCTCCACATTGTAGATAATTGGGCACAGCTTCTGCTGAGACTGGTTGACCTCGCTCCAGGGAGGTCTACAAGACTATTCCACTCTCCACCTTCCCAAGGATCTGGCCCCTTGGCTTTTTCAAAACCAGGCTTTTATCCATGCCAAGAGTGAGAGACCTCTTTTCCCAGGAAACATAAATAAAGGGCTGCACATGAGGAGGGATGACATAGCTTCTATTACCTTGCTTACAGTAGCCACTCTTTAATGTCCAGTGCCTTAGATTTGCCAAGTACAGTCCAATTTTTCCCCTTTGGAAACAGAGACGAAGAAAATTACATGAATGCATTTATTTCTGTGCATCTTTTATAGTCTGTATTCCTGAAAAGTAGCCTTTTCCCCATCTTCTGAGTGTAATTGGTATTCAGGTTAATAGATACCAGACATCTCCTATCAAGCAACATGGTTTAAATAGGCACATCATTAACATGGATTACTTAGGCCATGTCTTCTATTGAATTAGTGATCTGCAGGCCAGCTCCAGGGAAGGGGTTGGGGGCCTGTACACTGGGTATTGAAACATCTAAACTTTGGCCCCAACCTCAAAAGAAAGTGTGAAATGCCTTGGAAAAAATCCCAGCTCTTAGGTTATAACTGCTGTTAAAAGCAAAGCTTCTGCAGACATCCAGGGGACTATTCCACCCCAAACTAAAACAGCAACACTGCAAACTCAAGCAGGAGGTTTTAAAAGGCCTTTGAGACTTCAGTTTAACCCCTTCCCAGCCAATTCTGCTGCCAGCAGGAGGTAAGAGAGGTGGGCATTTGCCCCTTTGGAAACTTCATTCCCCTTTTAATTATGCAAATCGTTTAGAAGGTGCTTTGAAAAAAATGGTTCTGAAATGTCTAGTGAAAGATTAGAGCAGACAGACAGATTGGGTACATCTATCAGATGTGTGCAGATGTTCCCAAAGCCTTTAGCAGTGAGCAGCACAGTCCCATGTGGTTGGTCAGGCAAAGCTGGATGACTCCAGGAGTTCTCCTTTTTGCAGGAGAAGGGAAACGACATGGTACCAGCAGGGAGAGGTGGCCAGGATGAAGACACAATAATCCTTCCTTTTCCAGTGTTAATGACTTCGGATATTAACAAAACATGGAGGGCTATTCATTTGCTCTTTTCCTTAAATATTGGGATTTTTGCATATTATTACTCTTAAGCTGGCATTATGCTCACTAACAAAGTTAACTGAGTTCCATGCAAACTGAGTTATCTCTGAAATAAAGTTTTTCAGTCCACATATAATTGCTCACAGATGTTACCTGGCCTATCCAAGCAACTCTGTCCAACCTCCTGCTTTGTACATAGAGATGAGCAAGTTAAAAAGCAGAATATAAAGCAGGGAACATGTTGTTATCAGCTGATCTGTCAGATCCACAAAAGCTGGGACTATCATCCCATGTAAGGAAACCACAAGTAGACATTTCAGGCACAGTACTGCACATCAAGCCCTGGTTGAAACTCCTGCTGAGCCTGTTTATGACAGCATAATCCTATCCAAAAACTGCTAATATAAAATGCTACTTTTTTATTTGGCCGTGATGCAGTTATCCAATAGCAAAATTAGATTGACTGCACTGATAGCAATACCTACTTAACGGGGGGACACATAAAAAAGGCCATAAAATCTTGAAAATTCCCTGTGTTTCCTTTTTACTTCCATATTCTACTGCAATAGCTTTACTGAGCTGTGAAAAAAAATATCTCTGAAATAAAGACACATTGTTACAGCATCTGAACTGGCAAACAAATGCTTGTACAGTGTGCTTAACATGATGTAAAGTATTGGCAGGGATGGAGCCACAATCCTGAGCTGGATCCATGCTGCTAAAGACTTGCTCAGCATCACCTCTTGTGGACCAGGCTGCACCAAGCTCAAGTCTGCCATGGTCACCAAAATCATCTGTGGATCTCACTCATGTCATGGGATGTGTAACACTGAGAATGGAGAGATAAGAGCAGCAAAAATTCTGGTTCCTTCCCTCCACTTCTAAAGATGAAAAATGCACAGAAAGAAGGGACTTACTTTCCACTGTTTCCCTAAATGAGCAAGATGGCAACTTGAGTGGAGGTTCCTGCTCTCCACTCGAAAGGGTAGATTTAAACTCAGATCACCACCTGTCATGACACTGGCTTTGGGCCTCTTCTGTAAAGAGAGGATATTTTATTTGATTTAAAAAAATGATTTGAAGTTTTCTGACTGTTTTCAGTTGCTTGTTTTGTAATTAGAGTCTATTCTTAAAATACCCCAGCTAAAACAGGCTCATCTCCAAAGGTCTGAGTTACACAGGTAAGGCAAAGCAGGAACCTCAAGTGGCTGCAGAGGTATGAAGTGCCTGAATTTGACTGATCTCATGTCCCAAAAGATGCTGTATGCAGTTTGGATTTAGACTCTCTATGTAAGGAGCTAAGCTAGGTAAGGCCTTAAAGAAGAGAATTGCTTTTAATTGCATAACATTCTGGAGGCTTTTGAAATGTCTTGATCCTTTTGGGCTGGCTTCGGTGGAAGTGGTGTGCAGCTAGCAGAGAGCATTTCTGAGCATCACAGATGTGGCAGGCACAGGGACCAGGCTGTGATGACCACAAAAGAAGGCAAAACAAAATACCTACTACCCATCCCTTCTTGCAGCATCACTTTCCTGCCTGTCTAGTTCCCATAAGCCCAGAGGAGGAGTCTAAAGAACATCACAAAAACATTAAAAAAAATTCCTCAATCAGGACAATTAACTTCATGCTTGCAGTCACAACTTGATATGTTAAACCATTTCACCTGCTAGTCTTGTGAATTTTGACTGAAAAATGGTGTCTACAAGTCTGTACTTTCACAGTCACACAAATTTGTCTATAGTTGTCCACTAGGAAGCAACGTAAGATATATCTAGACTATATTCCAATAAAGCTATATCTTGTTGCAGTTTTGTCTATTTTCTGTAGTTGCAAAATTTTCTCTCCTCTGTGCAAAAGTCTTCTAGGAGGAGGCTGGGCTTTTTCTCATAACTCAAAAATGTGTTTTAATAAGACTGGAGAAAGGAAAAAAAAGAATTGTCCAGCATTTCTGCAACAGCTAATATTTAGGGCGTCCAATTGATTTTAAAGAGAACTGATACCCTGGCATTTTAGCAAAGATTTCACCTGAACCCAAGTCCTTAAAATCATTAGTCAGCATCCCACAGTGAGAAGAGGGTTTTGTTTTGCAAAAATGGACTCATGAAAGCACTTGGTCAAGTAGAGCTTGAGGTGGCAGAGACATCACCGAGTGCCTCTCACTAAGTAATGAAAGATTTCTGCACAATTAATTTGGAAGTAGGATAGCAAAAGCTCTCAGAATCCCTCAATGCCAGGTCTGACATGAATCCAACCCAAAGGCTCCTGCATGTACAGTCATTATGGAGTCCCTCTACACTATCTGGGTTTGCTCACTCCCCACCAAAGCAGTGCTGGGAGGGCATCCCATCCCACACGCTCCTTCCCCGGGAGTAACTCGAGGTCCGACAGCCAGTGAGGTCACCCCCAGTCTCGCCAAAGCCTGTATACCATTACAATGAAGTAAGAATGTATTTATAACACACCTAACCACTGATGGCTTCTATTCCTGTTGAGGCTCTTTTTTTTTTTCTCCCCCTGCATTTGCACAGATGTTTTCTGAGAACGGGTCTCCAGAAAGAGCCTTGCAGAAAACAAGCTATGTCTGTTGATTCTGGCTGGCTCTTATAACGATAGTTGTTAGCACGCAGGATTTATGTTTCAAATATCATTTTAATTTCTTGGGCTGCATTTTTAACCACAAAATGTTAATTCAATGGTGCACTATAAATGCTGCAGCTCCTTTATAAAAATGTAGGACAAGCTGTTTCTAAGGAAATATTCTGAGAGTCTGATTCATAGAAATACGACTCACATACATTTTCCATGGAATTTGCTCTGAAATATGTGTGGAATACATTCTACAATAAATTATGTACTTTTGTGATTCATTAAATCCTCTCCCTGCTCACAAGTAGCAAGCTCTTCATTATACACAAAAAACAGTGCAATCAGCCCAAACCAGCAACATTTTCTTTCTTATCATATTCAGTGCATGCTCTTGTTTTTGATCTTTAAAAAAAAAATAAATCTATAAAAGCATTTAGAGAAAACACATAAGTTAAGCTGGCATCCAGCTTTAATTTACACAAAGGCAAGTTAAGGATATCTATTTCCCTAATTACTCCCATGTTCAATGAAAAGAGTTAGGACTCAGAATGACTCTCAAAAATCACAGGGATTATTAGGAACGGATGACTACTGAAAAAAACATTTCTAGCAATAATTACTCTCATGCTATTTTTCTTTCTATCACTTTGTCCCAGCAATGCTAACACTCCTTTTGTGCTTCCTACCAGTGTGCATGTACCTGTGATGTGGTTTCACTGGCAAGCGTCTTCCTGAACAGAGTTTGGAGGCATCACCTCTGATATTATTCACGTGCCATTTCAGCTCACACATGTTCCCATGGAAAGCACCTACCTGACAGCCGATTAGGGGGCAGGGAAAAAAAATAATGTGTGGCTTATTTGGTTGATGACATTTAAAGAACTTTAACCAGCTAGCTTGGCTAGCAAAAACCTAGATATCAACATGCTCACAATCACTTCCACAGGATAAATCACTTCCACTTTGCCCTTCCCAGGATTCCAGATACGTTAAAAACAGATCTTTCTGTGCTCATACAGACTTCAGCCTTCACCTATCCTTTCCCACTTTCCGCCACAAAAAAATCCATTTTTCTTGAATGCCAATATCACCAAAGCCTAGCTTAACCATTTTCCCTCCTGCTGGAAGCAACACCTGTGAAATATCCCTTGTCTGCCTTTCTACACACCCTGTTGCCATTAATTTCTACAGATATCATGGGTGGCGGGCCTGCTGTGGAGGCACCTGGTAGTGCTGCCCACGGACACTGGCCAGGGGGAGCTCAGGATCCGGACCTGGGACTCCACCATGTGCTTTGTGCACTGCAGCAGTGAAACAAAAGGGAAAGAGGGAGGAGTGGACAGTGTGGCTTCTATTTTGAAGGCAAGAACCAGACTGGAAGTACCCCACAATCACACACTTTGTGCTGAAAGCCAAGATGCATTCTCTCTGCACAAAGGAAAATAAGAAATATAATTTCACTATTCTTTTTAAATGTCATGTCCCAGCATATCAGACTCATTTCATCTTCAGATCATCCCACCATGCTCCATTAGCTACCAGAAGATGCGAGCCAGTGTTACCACCACAACAAACTCCCAGTACAACCATATAATTTCAATTCTTCACACATTTTCTTCCCGTGCACACAATGCCTTTGGTAGCTCAGTAAAAGTCTCCTCTCTCCAGTCCACTGCCACGGGCTACCAGGCTGAAACAAAGCTCAGTTTCAAAGCTGAAGCATAATGACCAAGCGGGAGGGAAAGAATAAAAGAAATAATCGGCGATAGCTGTGCCTGTGTCTCCAGAGGTTCTCCTGGCTGAGGACTCAACCCAGGGTGGGCCATTAGCTCTGCTGCCCGCCTTCCCCATCCTTCTTGAAGTGCCACCTCTTGAAGGGCTGCATGGTGAAGTAGGGCAGGCTGCCAACCCAAAAAAACCTCAACATGTGAAAGCATCAAGGCCCCTGCAGTGGAGTTTTCTTTTGTCCCATTTTTGCCTCTGCCAGTACAGGTTGGGAAATGGGATGGCTGAATGAAAGATATTCAGGGCAGGAATCATCTTTTATTGTTCTTCCAGGCTGCACCAAGCGTATTGGGGTCACAATGCCCATGATATGAGCATTTGCAGCAAAATAAACAGGAGTCATAAAAAGATGTCTGATGGGGGAATGAGGAATGGTCTAGCAGTATCCCTGCCAGATAATCTCTATCAGGCAAAAAAAGAAGCAGGGAGTCCCCTGGATGGCATGGAGAAATAATGTCTAGATGAAATGGTTCAGCAGTCAGACTGCAAATGTACTTATAAACAGACCTGTAACAAAACGAAAAGTGCAGGAGAAAGAGGGCAGCAAGAGGAAGAGAAGAGGAACATTTTCCCCCTCTTATTTTTTCCCTCTGGAGAGAATTTCAATCCAAAAGATGTTTCAGCCAGTGCCTCTTTCCCTGGTGAGTCTGGGCCTGACTTGTCACTCTCCACACTTTGCCTAGTCATTTGCAATTGTACAAAGCCAAGCCAGAGATAAATAAAAATGCTCTCAAATTTGGCAGCATTTTACACCTCTGTGGTTAATGCTAAACAGAGTGGCAAAGTTGGCCTTTTTTTTTCTTGTGGGAAAAACACACATCTCTCACCAGTGTAACCATCTGTTGTGTATCTCACTTGGGAAAAAATGATGGCTAATAAGGAATGTCACTACTTTGAAATAACACTTAAAGGGGGAAAAATGGTCTTTGAAGAACATCAGGTTGAAGACAAGAGTCTCGAACCAGTGTGGCAGAGGTGTCTGTAGGATTTCTCCACTTCTCCCACTGTTGTGTTGTGAGGCAGTATCTGGGAAGTTGGACTTCAAAGAGCATCACCCAGAGCCAGTCACAAGGACTAAGTCTCTAAATGGGTTTCAAGACATGAAGGCATTAGAGTGGTGTTTGGGGTTTGTTGCCCCCTTCTTTCCCTACTCATTGGTTAAGCTGGTATTGATTCTACTTCTTTGTTACGTGTTAACCTGTTTGGAAAAAGCCCGAGGCATGTCCCAGGCGGCTGCAGTGTTGGGCAGTCACAGCAATTGGACAACAACTTCCCAAAGGAGATGCTTTCACTGTCCTAAAAGTGCCCCACAAATTCAAGTTGACCCAAATTAGAAAGAAAGCAGGTTCTGGTCATTTGTGTAGTACCTATTGACACCGTGCAGGGGCTGTGCAAGAAAACAGCTTCCTACTCCCTCAGGACCACCATATAAAGAGAGGTTATATTTTAAAAATTGAAAGAGTAGAAAAGAATCCTTTATAAAAGCACCTGAAAATAGTTTGGGCTGTGAACCTTCATTTCTGATTTCATCTTGGAGCAGTGGGTCCAAACAAGGCCACTCTTCCTCTCTTTTCCTGTCTCCTTTATCCTCCCATCACATCACCCCTCTCAGAACTCTGCACAATAAAATGAATTATAAAACTGAAAAGTAACAAAGCCATAACTTCTTTTCCCAACACTAAATTGAACAGACTGGTTTGAGTTTTTACATTTCCTGAGTGCTTACAGGCACCTGCAGAAGAGCACAAGGACTGGCAGAACATGGAACACACTATTCTGAAGTAAATGCATCACAATAAAATATATTTTGATATTGCAGCTTTCAAAAGTAATTATCACAAAGTGCTTTACAAGAATAAGTAAGTAGAAGTTTAGGGACAAAGAAGGTTTGAGGGAAAAGTTTTAAGAGAATGAGAGAGTCAACATTATACGCCTAAAACAATGACACTTTGGGAGAGAAAGGAAGGGGGAAAATTCTTTATCAACCTGACCCAGATTTAAGTGTTTGTTGCTTACAAAACCAAATACACTTAAATTTATTTACCTTGAAAATGCCATTAGACATGAAACAAAACATTCTGCAGCAGACACTTGTAAGAAAAAGCAAATCACCTAGAGGGTCGGATTTTTCACACCACTGCTGCTGGTTTATTCCATAGTTCAATGAGTAGAGTGATGATGCTTAACCTTTCTATGATCTAAGGTCCAAGCAACATTTCATATGAAACCAAGTAAAGACAAATTTTCTCCCTGTGAATTTCTTTTCTATTTGCTAGTTCTTTACAGATTTGGATGTGCACAAATGCACTTAAAAGTACCATTACAACAGTTTCATGGAGCATAGCATATTTCCTATGGTCTCCAAATCCCAGATGGGACATCTCCACAGAAGGGATCAATGTTGGCTTCTCTCTCTAAATGAAACAGCCTGGGGATTTAAACTATTCACCCAGGACCAAATCACACTTTCAAACCCTGCCATGACTGTGCTAGAACAGGATTTTGATCCCACTGTGTCCCACATCCTTACAAAAATATTGTAACTCAACAAGATTTAGGCAGCGCTGCCATAAATTTCTGTTGTTGGTGTTGTCTGTCACCCAAAATTAAATATCCATGAAGAAAGGAAGAGATCTGTTTATGGGTGAGGTCATTCTTGTGTATTCAGTTCCCTCAACAAGTCTGAGGCAAGTGCTGTAAGCTGCAGTCAACAATTCATTTCATTTTTTTATTAAAAATACCTAGCCCCGACTTTGTTTCTTTCCCAGGAAGTTTAGAATGGAATTTTTAAGTCTTTTCAGAGAAACAGAACTGTCACTAATTAGCCTTCAGCATCTAAAAGCAGTTCAATTAGGTTTGTTTGGCAACGCAGAAAAATTCAACTTGACCATTAGGTGAGGCAACCAATTTTTATTGTCCCTGGCCAAATTAAAGGAGTGTTAAGAAAAAGAAAAAAAAAGCAGAAGAGGTAAGTTTTGGGTGAATAGAACCTAGAGAGGCCAGAAGAAGTAGGGAGCTCTGCAGCAAACCAGGTTGAATTGGATGGAGAAGCCAAGGACAGCAGGGCAAGAATCAGCATGAGGCCATTGAAAGGTCAGGGAACACACAGCAAAACCACTCTAACATGAGAGGAACTGATGGACCTGTCAGTTCCAAATGGGCTGCCCTTGGTCTAATGCAGAAAGGCAGGAGCAAAACAGATTTTTCTCCTGTTCTGCACCTTGCTCCATAAAGCAGCAAAGTCTCCCAAATGTTTATGAGAAAGGGCAAGACTTTCCCAAGACATAGGTGGGGAAATGTGACAGGGGCCAGGTGTGGGAGCAATTGTACCATCTCCAAAGATGGTGCATTTTATGAGTCCCCTCTGTGACCCACACGGAATTCCTTGAGCTCTCCCCCAGAAACGCATCTTCATGTCACCCTTTGGCTGTGAGCCACAGCGGAGGTTTCTGTGATGACAGAAGAAGCCAGGATCCCATAGTGTTTGAGGGAACAGGGCCACGGCCCCATCAGTTCTGCCATTAATCCACCCTGAGGCAGCAGTGACAAGGGCTCAGTCTGACACGAAAATTCCATTTGCTGCCTATACCAGTAAGGTAGTTCATCATGTCCATGGGACACTCAGGCAGAGCTGCTTTTTCCTCTCCTGATGAAAGGTTCTGCCTGAAGTCTGGAGGTTCCCTTAAATACTCACACACACAGACAAAATATCCACAGGGAAGCTGTGATAGGTCGCAGATTAAGTTTTAGGCAAGCTGTCTGGTGAAACAGTGAGCACAGAGCAATACCACAAGCTTATAAAAGGCCAGAGGTCTTTTCTAGGGACACAAACTTCATAAAACCTACCAGCCAACTAAAGAGGGTGGAAATTGTGTTTTAAAACAATAAAGATGAGAGAGCCACAGATTTCTCTGCAATGTGAGAGCAAGCATGATTCAGGAATGGTCAGTGCATGGGGGTTTTTAGGTGACAAATGCCGTTCCTCATGAAGGCAGTCAAATGATAGATTGCCACAAAATATCAACACAACCTAAAGCCTATTGCCAAACAGTTTAAAAAAAAAAAAAAAGGAAAATTGCAGTGCCTAAAGAGAGAAAGGAAAGGAAGCAGTTATTCTGCAAGATGTAATGAAAAATCATTTTGGCTTCACCAAGTGTTTTAATCTCCTGACACAAACAGGGAGTTGAGTAGTTCTGCGCTGATCTTGTGGATGTACGAAATGTCCAACATCCCTAGAAGGAGAATTTTCTCGTGTGATGTTGAGCTGGGCTTTGGTGAACATGAATTGAGTGGGAAAAGGATGTTGTACTGTCAAAGGATTTCACAGTCTTTGGCAATTAACTGAGCAGCTCAGTTCCATGTGCTCCCCAGTTCTGTAATTCTTCCTTGCTTTATCTGAATTTTTTTCCTCCACTACTGAAGACTCAAGAACAACCAAATAAATGTGGACGAGGAAAAAAGTGCTTCGCACTGAATCATTGCATCAAGATTACATATCATCACTTGTGTTAACTAGAGGGGAAAAGACTGATGAACTGTGCATAAAAAGTGAATATCAGTTTCTTGTGCAACACCAAACACCTCACAGTTAAGACCAAAATGCAAACATGAGGGGATCCTCCAGGTTATATAGCACTACTGTTTACAGTCAATAGCCACCATTACAAAAAATCACCAGGCTTTCCTTCAGAAAGTTCTTCAGCAAAAGCACAGATTTTACATCCTTTGCATTGTATGGAATTAAATTTTAACTATTTGGCTTAACTAATTTATGCAACTGCTCCTGGTGCATATACATGCAGAAGTGACTGCAAGCAGTTGAGACATACAATGAGCCTAACAGTGACCCAAAACATCCTTACAGTCAGGGCAGGAGCTTTTAAATAAACACAAAATGTTAAAAATGTCTGCTCTTACCAGAAAACAATTATCCTTTAAAGAAGTTCATAAAAGAAAAAAAAAGCATAAATAATGAATCTAGAATTAAAATCTTTTCAAAGTCATTTCCAAAAACCAAATCCCATACAGGACAAGAGGACACAGTCATCGGCTGCACCGGGGGACGTTTAAGTTGGACATTAGGAAGAAGTTCTTCACAGAAAGGGTGATTAGATATTGCAATGGGCTGCCCAGGGAGGTGGTAGAGTGAACATCCCTGGAGGAGTTTAAAAAAAGACTGGATGTGGCACTCAGTGCCCTGGTCCAGTAGGTGTGGTGGTGTTCAGTCAGAGGTTGGACTTGATGATCTCAGAGGTCTTTTTCATTCTGATTCTGTGCTTATTATTGGTTTCCAGATATCTTTGCCTCCTGCTACTTGTGCTGTGCCAACAATTGCAAGGAAAATGCAGAAGAATTGCAAAAAAAAAAAAAAAGTTCATCAAGCTTGTCTTTATTCTTGCTTTGCTTTGCAATTTCTGTGAAGGGTTTGGACTAAGCACACGACATGGTCGTTCCTGGGGTATTTCTATGTCATAGAATCATAAATAAGAAAATCTCACTGAACACACTCTGTTGGTTTGGTTTTGTTTTCATAAATTCCAGCCTTGTTTTCAGGTGTGGAAAGACGCTGTGGGTACAAACTCAGACTAACGGAAAGCTCTTGAACCAACCAACGCAGTATTTCTGCAGACTGAGTAAGTGAGTGTTGTGGATCCAGAGGGTGCCACATTGTGTAAGAACACAGCTGGGTGACAGTAGCTACACCAGGAACTGAGAGACAGGTGTTTCACTACTTGGGACTAACCCAAAGCCCACTGACAAACTACAGACACTAGTTAGTGCACATGTGGGGGTGAAATCAGCTGAAGTTATACTTATATCAGGTCATGGTTTTCAAAGAGAGCTTGACCTGCATCCCACAAAGAGATTCCTCACTATTGGCTGGTCTGCAATGGGATTGCAGGTTCAAATCCCATCTTGAACCATAGGAGGTGCCTATACATGGCCTCTTTCCCATCATATACAGAAATTCATCATTATGCTACTTCTAACAGACATCCAGTGAAAGCACAGCATACCCCAGGCAGGGAGCTGTAGAGTCTGCTTGCAGCTATTGCTAAGATTCCTTAACTTTCACAGGATATTTTTTTCATAGCAGCACACACTTAATGAATCTATTCATATTTAGATATAGCACTTACCACATTAGTTATAACACCAGCAATACCCTATAAAGGGAATTGGAGGAACAAGACTGCAGAGGACTGGCTACAATAATAAACATTTAAGGGCTGATTCTTCACCTGGAAGAAACCTGCAGGGTTTCCTGAAGCTGTACTAATTTCTTAGCATGGCATCAGGCCCCTGGGTTTCAAAGCAAGAATTTTTTGAAGACTGATATTAAACTAGAAAAATATCTGAAAACATCATAAACTAGAAAAAGATCTGAAAAAATCATAAACTAGAAAAATATCTGAAAAAATCATAAACTAGAAAAATATCTGAAAAAATCAGAGCCTTTGTGTTAGTGTTTAGATTTTAGCCTTATTGCATAAGCTCCCTAACAGCATTTTTCAGCTTAAAGCAACTCAACAGTATTTAAACACTGATCTTATTTGGGATGAAAGAGATAACAGAGCCTGTAGTTCAACACTTGCTGAATGTATTTTCTATGTCTATAGGTTTTGCTTAATTACTATTACTTCTACCTCAAGTAGTCATAAGTAACACTTATTAATTAATGGGGTATTTGCTGAAGTTCGTTTCCTTTCTTCTTTCCTTTTACTGAAAAAAGGCACAGGGGGACAACAGAGAAGAACTGAAGACATGCGTATTCCATTTGAAATCCATGATTAAAAAGCTTAAAAATTCAAATCAACGTAAAAAACTGTTTTATTTTAATACTGTGGAAGGTTTCAGTGAACTCCATTATTTTCACTCACTATTTGCTTGAATAATTTAGGCAAGAAAGCTAAATTATACATAAAGTGTACAGTTAGAAGAAAAAGTTCATGCACAGCCTCGGGCTATAGCCATCCCCTAATGATGTCTGTAGTCAGTGGAAAAGAACTCGTTAGACTGAGAGTAATTTCTCAGGGTTTAAATTTTTTTCTTAAAGCAATAATGTTCTTATAAAAATCTGACAAACACACTCAACCAAAAACCACAAAAGAAAAGCCGTTCCTAAAACCACAGCCTTATAACTTTTCATTTAATTTCACTGGAAATCTGGCTTTTCACATGCTATTTATTCTTGTCGGCCGTCTTCAGTGGCCTGATCAAATGGGGGAAATGCACGTCTTGATATCCTCCAGCTCCTACTTTGTTTAATCAGAGACCTAAAGTTTGCAGGGAGTTAAAATAAGTGCTCTACACTTCTCTGAGCAAAACTGAAATCTGCTGTGAAAGAAGGTTGCTTTTACACTCAGTACACAGTCGTTTTTGCTAGTGGTTGCAACTTGCCCCACTATTGTATTCAAGGACCAACTCATAATTAAACTTTCATGGCTCGATTCACTAAAGCTTTACATGCCCTTTAAACTAGACCAGGGAGATGTGCATGCCCAAGTGGACCAGGTTACCAATACTCAATAAATTGTTTCACCTCTGATCTCACATCTCTTCTCTCTGTACCTCAAGATCAGACACTGTAGAGAGCAGAGTTCCCGAGAGCAGCGAGCTCCGTTTGAGCTATGCCATGAGCAGGAGTGAGAACAAAAAGTCATTGTATGGAAATTAGCTAATAGTAAGTTTGTTGATCAGACTTATCTTTTGATCAAAGTAGCTCAACTAGATCAGAGAATGAGACAAGGAATTTTATTCAAATTACTCCTTCAAATCCTTTGTATAAAATGAATAACTTTCTATAATATTAATGGTTTTACATCACTTCATACTTGTATTATTCTGTCACATTAGTTTTAACATTACTACCATGTACAGTGGTTTAGAATTAATGTGATCAGAAGAGAAATTACACGTGCACTTTCATATTGTTATATTGAAATCGAGGTCTTCTATGACACTAATATGAAGCAAACCTCAATAAAATATAGCCTGTCTAATGTAAAGACATTTTTATATCACGTTGGAGCAAGAACATGTATTATTTCTTCTCAAAACCCCTCGCAGCATGGCACACAAGACTAGTGCTGTGTTGACCCCAGCTAGAAATGAGCGAAGCCCTTCCTCACCTGTGAAGGGATCCTGCTCTGCAGAAAACCCACTCTGCCTGCCAGGTTCCATGGCACGTGCTGCCCAAAGGCCACAGGGCAGGGTGGCAAAGCCCAGTTCCCTTCTTGAAGCAGATGCAATACGGTTTTCCAAATTTCAGTAATAATGCAGGCCACTGACCACTCACTGAGTTCCCACAGCCCTCTAGTAATCCTCTCCCAGCTGATAGCAGCCCTGGACCAGACAGACTGGAAGGTTCTCTACAACCTGCCTCTGTCCTCTGCAGCACATGGTACAGCTCAGAACGAGCAAGCTTTGGGGCAACATGGAAAGGAAGGACTTTTGGCCCCTTTGGGGGATATCCCCTCTGGCAGATTCGGGACAGAACAGCCAGAGCACCCCGAATGCAAGAATAAATTGGCAGAATCAATTCAGTTGCCTCCCCTTCTGCTTTATACATGACAAGAAGCATGGTTGGAGAACATAAAGGACACAAAGTACCTAAAGACTGCTTAGGGAAAGATCAGAGCACAAAGTATTTGGCTTATGGGTGGGTGGAAAATAGGAACTAGCGCTTGCAGACATAGCTAGGACAACGTCAGAAGGAACATAGGTTCAGAGATGATCTCAACCTCTCCCGGACCTCACAAGGGCTGAATGAATAGGGAACAGTGCCCAGAAGGTCCCCCTTGGAGTTAAGCTCTTTAGGATGTCTCACATTACAAGCACAAATCTTCACTGCTCAAAACATTCCTCTGGGCAAATTTTATTAACCTTTTAGGAGAATCAAGATATTATAGGTAAATAGCAGAGATGTTTTCATGAGAAACAAAACAAGAAAAGCAGAAGTGATGACTTTCAAAGTCTCACATAGGTTATTTCCACCAAGTACTGTCTTGGCCCATCCAACAGTAAAGAGTTCTCTCCAAAGACACACTGCCAAAGATTCCTGTCCCTCCATTCTAGAATAACAGAAAACACACTCCAAAACCACTCAGTAACTCAGACAGAGCACACATCTAACAAGGTGCCTCCATGTGAGGACAATCAGTCCTGAATCTCCAGACCCATCATGTGGCATAAAAACAACTTTGTCCTCCCTAGAAACCACTGTATTGGGTACATGTTGACTTCAACTGTATTACATAGCCAAGACAAACATCAATTATGCCTCCTTCAACCTTAACCCCACTATACCATCTTAAACCCAAGATGTCGTTGCTATATTTTTTTCCTCTTTGGTAAAATAGAAGAGAAACCTTATTACTCTATGCATTTGCTATATTCCATCAGATATTAAAAATACCACCACTATCTTTCCACAATTTCTCTGGCAGGAATCTTTACAGAAGTAAAAGCAATGGAACTGAATCTTCAAGTCTTAAGAGAAAAAACAGTTTTAAACCTGGAAACAAGCAACTGATAGGTAATGTCTCTACAGAAAGCAACAGGAAAACCACATTTAACAGAAATTTAAAAGAATTGGTTTACTTTTAAATGATAGCAGGCCCCTCCTCCAAAAGTCCAGTTCATTTATGTCAAAGTAGTTCACCATTGCCATTAAGAAGGTCCCTCTGCTCACTCTTCAAGGTGCAGTCATCACCTCTACATACTAAATGTTTTTCTACCTTCACATTACCTTCCCCAACCCCCCAGGAATTTTCCTCCTGGCTCTTTTCCACACCATCATCATCATGAGATCCCAGCAGATCACATCTGCTCAGGAACTCTGAGCTTTGCACATATTTGGTCACTGAAGCTTTCCAGGCAATGGCAGGGTAGGGAAAAAAATTCTTTTTTTAAGCACAAGGCCAAGGTTATAGTTGCTGGTTTGTGCACTCCCATAACCACTGACCACAGGAAATCCCACCTGCCACACCAGGAGAGCTCATAGAGAGATGAAAAGAGTTACAAGGAGGAACTCAACTTTAGATCCACCAAAGCACACAGATAGAGACTGATCAGACTCGACTCCCTAATTGTGCCCATAGTGATGATTTGCTGCTATCCAGAAAAGATCTTCTTCCCTTTCCTCCTAACTTTCCCCCAGAGTAAAACACTTCATCCAGAACCACAAACACTTTCTCATCAAGCTGAATTTTTCATAGAATCATAGAAAGGCTTGGAATGAAAGAGACCTTAAAGATCATCTCATTCCAACTCTCTTGCCATGGGCAGGGACACCTTCCAGATCAGGTTGCTCAGAGCCCCATCCAGCCTGACCTTAAACCCTTCCACGATGGGGATAGCTGCTCTGAGCAACTGGTTCCAGCACTTCATCACCCTCACAGTAAAGAATTACTAACAGCTACTCTAAATCTCTCCTCTTTCAATTTAAAACCATTCCCCTTTGTCCTAGCACTACCACACTAAGCAGAAAATTTTGATCAAGTTGGGTAGATCAGAATTTCAGCCACCAAAATTCGGAAGATGCTTCTGAGATACATGGAAATATTTCTGCACCCACGAAGCAGCATTGTAGCTTCTGCCCTCATATTCTTCACCCACCGTCCAAAACAGATTTTGTAAGCATGGTGTGCTCAACCCCTTCTTCTAAGTGGGAAAATCAGGGGACCTGAAAGAGCTTTTGATATTTTGGTTGTGAAACAGCAGGGGACATGTGCCACACTGAAATACTGCAGACTGCTACCTCCACTTTCTCCACTGAGACTGTAATGGTACAACAAACCAGGTCAAACTGACCACAACTTGTCAGAGCTAAATCTGAAATTAGCCTCAAGACAGAGGTTGTTTTTTGCTGCAAACAGTGCTTATTTCAAGTAGCACTTCGAGCACAGGCATGGGAAAGGAATTTTATTCAAAATGAAATGTGAATTTATTATTAAACCCCTGAGGTTTCATTTTAGTATGTAAAACTGCAACCAGGTTTTCTGAGTCAGGGGAACTCTTATTGTTGAGAATGCTTTGGAAATGTGACTGCTGCCATTTAAGAATCTTCACAATTTTCTCCCCAGTTATGGCTGCTGAACATTGGGGACAAAAAACATAAAAGTCTTCTGAAATTTTTAAAAATATGCTCTTAATTACATAAGCTTTTAGATTGCTCTTCTGTTATAAAATTAACAGCCCATCTTGAAAAGAGAGGAAAAAATTGGTATTCATCTTTATTTAGATGCTGACGCAAATGAGAGGCAAACTGCTAAGCACGTTCAGGCTGGGGCTCAGTCAGCGAGCACCAGACCACAACACCATCGATTATGCAGCCATCAGGGACAAACATGCTCAGCTGGCACAGCCACAGCGCTTTCAGAGATGATTCCTGGGAAAGATGTCTCTCAGAAAACTTGACATCTCCTTTTGAACATTTCTCATGATGAAGAACATGCTGCCTTTCCCTCTCAGCCCTTGGGAAGCTAATGATCTTCACTCTGCTACGCTTTGAGGCTGAATGGGTCCGGCTCCACCAAATGTGGTTTGGGCATGAGGGGACAGAGTGGGGGTGGAGCTGCCCTGGGGTAGGACTGAAGGATGGGCTGGGAAGTGTCTCAGAATCCCTTTTGGGGACTGCACTGGGATCTGGAAGATTTAACACAACCCTTCTGCTCCCCATGCATGCTGTCCCAGCAGGTGACCGAGTCTTCCATAACCCTCCAGGTAACTACACTGGCTTTCCTAAGCTTTTCATAGTAAATCAGGTTTCCCAAACCTTTAGTCATTCTTGTGGGCTCTCTGCTGCTCACTCCTCTGTACTCCTGAAGCCCATACGCCAGAATTGTTGAAACCCTGACAATTACTCCTCCCAAGTGCCAAGCTTCGGCACTTAGTTGCTTACTCAGACCCCCACTTCCATCAGCCTTTATGACTTTTGGACTCTCACACACCAAGACCTTCCCACTTCCCACAGGTACATCCATTCAGTAATCAGCAAGGAAAATATCTGCAAGGCTGATGCTGCAGCATGGATACCATAAACAGCCTTATAAGTCCTGCAACACCGCAGGCAACCACCTCAAATCTCGACTTCTCACTTAAAACTCAATGTAGCTTTATTTTACTTTTTAAATTTTTTTATCTTTTAAATTCCAATTATTCCTGCCGAAAGTCTGCTCCAGTCTCACACTTCAGATGGTTAGGCACCTTTTTCTCAACTCCAGCCTAAATGTATTCATGGCCAACATACAGCCATTTGTTCTCATTTATAGCCGTTTGTCCCTGTTCTGATGCGGCGTTGTAGGGTAGCATTTGCCTGCCACAAAGGACTCCGAGGATATTGGGATTCTCACTAGTGACTCCAAGGCCCTGGAATAGGTCACTTCAGTAGGAGCGGGGGAGGAGAGAAGGGATAATCTTCATATAGAATACAGAAATATGAAAATAATAATATTCAAGAAGCTACTTTATTCTGATTTGTTTATACATTATCCAAGCATTTTATTTTATTATGCATTTTAATAATGCAAGGGCTTAAAAGCTGAAAATGAGCATATTCCATGAGCTCAATATATTTCAGTTTGTACATCATCAATTGTTTTTCCTTGCGATTATGCAGTTTTACTTTATCATCCCTTTGATAACAATTTCTGCATAAAACCTGACTTTATATTTCATTTTTCCCGTCTGTTATCTTAGCAAAATACATCCAAAACACCCTTTGTACTGCCGTACTAATATAACAGATCAGGAGAAGCTGTGGCATAAGAAATCAAAACCATAATAATGTCTTTGGGTTTTGCATTTTAAATACTGCATTCATTGTTGCACTGAGGTTTGAGATCCCTTTTCAGACATTACTGAGATTACCTTTGGTAATGCCTATTTCATTGTACTTTGATATAAAATAATGTATGTCATAAATCATCTAAGTGACTGTCATTAGAGTGAAAAGCACCTACTTATGATATGTAACAATTTGCTTTTCTAATTTGAAGAGGATTGAGGTATTTTAATTATATAAGGTCTAAAGCCCTTGTGAATGAAATTACAATTCAATGTAAAATCACTTTCTGCACAGAGCTGTAAGTTAGGAAATGAGAACAGCTATACTCATCAATTGGTACTTTTTGGCTGGACTAAATAGAGGAACAAATGGAAAAAACTTTTAATGGGAAAAGATCCATAATTTCAGTAATCAAAAACCTAAGAAAACTCTTCATATTTTTAGCTAAAAAAATAATCTTTTTAATACAGTAGAGAAAAATCATCTTTACAGATTACAAAAAGCATTTCTTTCAATGTAAAACAACACTGAAATTTTGAGTTGTATGAACTTCATGGAAGGACAGACAGGGTTGGACAGAGAGGGCTACTTAAAATTATTGGTGTGCTTCACATTTTCAAGACTGCTTCCATTTGGGAGCGAAATGGGGGATCAGAGCCTTTTCTGTGCAGAACAATTTAAAATTATTGGAGCACTTCACTTTGAAGGTGATCAGGGCTCTGAACGTGTACATTGTAGAGAGATTTAAAATTATGAGGGCTTTTCAAATTGTTTAAAACATTGATTTTTTTATAAAATTGATTTTTTTCAACATTTTATTTCTTCAGTGGCTGGGTAATTACAGTAGACCAGAAACTGAGGTGCTTCAGTCTGAAGCCAGGACTCGCTTCCAGCCTCCCTTCCTTCTCATTCTCTCTCTTCTCCCCTCCTCCCTTCTTCTCAATAAGTTTTCTGGTTTCCCTCGCTGCTGGGACAGACACATCAGGTTTTGTTCTTGCTCATAAATCTCTCTCTGACCAAGGAACCAGGAAGGTATTAGGGGTGAGGAGAAGGTCAGGTTGAAAACGCAGTTTGATCAGACCTGTTCTTGCAAAATAGCCATGTACCCACCTCAAAAGTGATGCCAAACCCAAGTAGGACTGAGCTTTTGACCATCATTTCATCCAGAAGCACCCTCAGATATATCTCGCGATAGAGGTTTTACAGGGACTGAAGTATTAGAGAAGAACCATCAAGTTGGGATTGAGTTACATGTACAGCTGCCCCCAAAATCCTTTTTTCTCTTGCTAAATATGAGCAACACCACAGAAAACCCTAAGGACTCATTCAGCAGATTTAGATGTGCAGTATTTGGGAGAGAAACATAGTTTTCTCCCAAAGATTTTGGCTCACTAAGACACAGGGATGACGGATATAACATTTGTATCTTTTCTCATATTTATGAATTGAGAATTTTGGGGGTTGGGGGTTAGATGGGTTTTGTTGCTTTTGTTTGTTTTGTTTTTTAAATAGTACAAGCACAAGCCCCCAGACTAAAGAAGGGTTCTGATACAGACTCTATTTAGGATGCCACAGATGTGTTGGGGCAGAACAGCCTTTTTATCAACCATATCTTAGCTCATGTAAAGGCAACAAAGCTCAGTGTGGACCACTACAACTAGGAGGTTTCACTCTGCTAAAATGAACTGCACAGAGGAATCTTTAAGTCAAAGTATGGTTGTTTGACTGGCAATGACGAGCAACTAATCAAGAATTTCTAAGGAATAGAAAATGCAGAAGTGTGCAATTTGCCTCAGTGCTATTATTCTTTGAAAATTAAAAAACAAAACAACACATCACTGATTCTCCAGAAAGAACATCAGTGCATCTCAACAGAGAAAGGATGGAGCATTAATTTGAAAGAATAATAAATAAATAACTTCTTAGGGAACAATTTCATGGATATATCTTTATATAAATACACACACACACACATATATAAGTTGATTGGTAATTTCTCCTAGTCCAGAAGATCCCGCATTTGCCTGTTTTTAAAATAAAACTATTTTGCCAAGGTTTGAATGAGAGCTTTATACATTTTTGTAAAAGGCCATATCAAAGTAAAATGAACATATTACTGAATTTTTGTCAGCTTGAAATAACACCTGCCACACACAAGGTCTTTAGCCTTTCATGCACATCATAACTTCAGTCTAAATTTAAAGGAACAGGGAAAGCAGTAGAGCAAAGCTACCCAGATGTTGCACGGTCTGTGCAATTGTAAATTTAAAAGTACCAGCTTTCCATCCAGATTTTAACGCACCAGAAACAATATGAAAATTCCAAGCCACACTGGATTATTGAAATGTCTGGCCATTTTGAAATGAATTTTGGAACAGATGTACAGAGGTAGGCAATAAAGCTGTGATAATAAGGAACATTTCTACATCATCTCACAAAACTACTAATCTATAATGAGGACCAAAACTATTCATGAGAGTGGTTTTCATTATTTTTTTTTCAGCTCCAGTTTGAGTATTCCAGTTTCTTCACTCAGTTGCTAGATTTTGATATTGCTGTAAAGCATTTGGTAGCTATTTGACATTATCACTTCTAATCCACAACACAGAAAAATGACTAAGCAATCTCATTCTTTTTTATTGAAGGCAAACAGCACAGAGGAAGAGCAACTTAACTAATTTATCGTCATTTATCTTGTTACAACTAACTTCAAAATCTGTGCTTTTCAGTGGTGATTGCTGACTTTAGACATCTTCTTTGGGATACTCAAATTAAGACATCACAACAGACTCGGATTTTAAGACACCACAGAACACATGCACCAAAGAACAAATAACCAGCGAAGAAAGGCTGAGTACCCCAAAACCTAAGCCCCTCCAAACCCTGTTCTGAAATTCTTCCTGTTAACACAGAATAACATTTGAAAGAAATCATTATACAGTGGTCTCTAGATATCAGGTAGACGAGGTAGAGCAAATCCTTCAGAAGACCAAGCAGAAAAGCTTGAGAGAGCAGTCAAGATTTAAGCTCCCAACTGCTTCCACAGACCAGCTGAAAGCAAAGGTGATGCCTTCTTTTAAGCTTTCAGGTGGCCTTCAGAAGGGCTTATGTGCCTGAAATCTTGTCTAATACTACTAATAGATAGCCAGCTAAATTACTTTGCCTACTAAAAGATATCATCACTGCCAACAAACCTTGTCATGCTGACATAAAGCAGATTAGTCAGGCAAGTTGGGTGCTGTGCCAGATTAAGCTGCATACCAAAGCCTTGAGTTTACACATATTACTCACTACATTTTTCAGCCTATCTGTTCAGTTCATCCTGTTCTGGGAGAAAAAAAAAAAAAAAAAAAAGCATGGCTACACATTAATTTGGGTCAGTCTTAATTTTAAGGTTTCTAGATTTAGGCCTTTTTATTCAGCAGGGATGTGAAATTTTGTTCTGGATCTGAACATGCCCAGGTCGTGCAGAGCCATCTCACTTTTCCACAGCACGAAGAAGGAGCAAAAAGACTGAGGGAGGAGGGAAGAACATGCAGTTCCAAGGAAAGAGCAATGGTATCTTTATTTAGGCGAGTTATCCCCTGGAGTTTGGCCAGCTCCCTGAAGCATTAACCTGAACGTAGGTGACTGACAGCACTGGCCTGACAGTCCACAGATACTCAGCTTTTAAACCTCTGCCAAAACTTGGCAGTCGGACAGCTAGGAGCAACTACTGGGCTGCTTCCAGGAAAACCACTGACTTCTGAGTTGCCACTTCCCATTCTTCTTTCCTTTTTCCTTGGAAGTTTTCTATGCCCAAACCTGCTTAACAATTATGAAACAGGACAGCAATACAACCCAAGATAATTTTGCTTTGGTATGCACCTGCTCATTCACTCCAACCCCACCCAACTACTGCAGAGTTTTAGATGTTTTTCAGCTTTGTTTTAGTTTCAGGTGTACATACAACACTCCCTGTGCCTCGCACAGGTCACCAGAGGATGAGAGAATGTCACAGAACGAGTTTGATGTTTTCTTAACCTGAAGAAAAGCCTTACTAAGCGCACTCTTTCACACCCACGTTTGTCTCTGAGATAGTACCTATATCTCCTCTAACAAGCTCATATGGTTAAAAAGTACAGGGGGAGGGAGGGGAGGGGGAAAAAATTGCTGAGTAGAAATTTTCATCTGACCTGTGCAGTTTAAAGGGCTGGGGGAAGTGAGAGTGGGAAAGAGAAGAGCAGCAAAGAAGAGGTGTCCAAGAATGTCAGGAGCGGTGCTGATATGCCAGCCACGCTGGCTGCAGCTCCAGCTTCCCACGATGGCACTTCCCTAAGAGCACAGCTGGCCTCCGTGTCTCAATCCAAGGATCCCGAGAGATATCCGCGGCAAGAGTCACACCAAGGGCTGTGGCGACAAGTGTGAGATACATCACAAAGGTGCAGGAAGGCAGCAATGTGGCACTTCTTGATGCGACACCTAATGGGTCAAGCCTGATGCGAGACCGGTTCCTACCCATTTGGCCACATCTCCCCCCATCTTTGGTGTGAAATCATCATTTTCCAGTTAGTCACACCAGCATTCCGGCTCTGTGTTCCAGCACAGTGAAGGAATGTTCAATTTAATAACAAAATAGTTAAAAGTCTAAGTGATAACACTTCTTACGTATAAAAGAACAACTTGGAAAGTTAAAAGGAGCCTTCTAATCAGGGGTCTGAGACATCACAAAGTTCAGGATTGAATCCATGCTCTGCCACAGATTTTCTGTGTTATTTTTGGACAGTCTCTTAGTTCTATATGATTCAGTTCTACATCTGTAAAATAAATGCTTCTTTCTGTTCTTTGTGTCTTGAATTACACGCATTTACTGTACTGAAATCCATGCTGCCCAGATTTCATCTGGGACTTTGAAGAATTGAATAAAAGAAATTACTAAGATTACTGAGACACACTTAGAGGTGCCTGCATGCATAATGAGCTATTCAAATGACTGCTCCAAATTCACTCACTGTTCCAAAATGCAGAAGAATTCTCATCTTCCTAAATGCTGTTCCAAGCAGTAGACTGCCTGTCCACACTTAAGACGCAAAAGTGAAGACAACGCTTGAGTACATAAAGAAAACAGTATTTCCAAAGATGATGAAAGTTTGGGCAACTTACATGTTTTCAGATGTTTTAATGTGTTAAATTAAGGTATATAATTTTACCTTATAACAACTGTGAACTGTCTCTCAGCTTTCTCTTTCAAAACACTACAGGGCATTTTCCAGATATGTGCTGGTGGAGAGGATTTTATCTTCTGCAGTGACTCAGCTCAGAGGGGAAATAGATAATTTTGGGGTCCCCCATTGCACCTGCCTTCCCTACACTACCTTGTAGTTCTATGTAGAGGTAACAGCTCTAAAGGGAAGTGATAAGAAAAAGAGAAGGTCAATACAGCACTTCTAGATGTGTTTAATACAGAAAAAGTATATCTTTATTTTATTTCCTAAATCAGAAAAATGAAAGACTACTGCACACAACACACAAGTAGTGACCCTTCAAATCCATGGAGCACCAGCCAGAATACGTAGGCTGTGACATATTCACATCTCCAACTTCTTGACTCAAAGAACAGTTTTATCCAAGGCTGGGAGAATGCCTAAATCACACAGCACAAGAAGCCCACATTTGTGAACAGGATAGCTTCTGTGTCAATCTATCACAGAGAATCAGAATACTTTGCTCAACAAATATTAAAAGAAAACCCCAAAAACAAAAAACCCTTTTTGAATGAAACAATTTCCCAAACTCAAGACAAATTTGACAGGAAAAATATTGCAAAATTCTTGTCCAGGATCCTCTTTAGATTGTAACAGCACTATTTGGAACAAAATATCATAAAAAATTGCAGTGCACTTGGAAAGCAGGTATCCATGTGAAACACCTGAGCTGATCTCGGTGTCCTGATCCTGACCTGGCTACTCCTAGAGATTTCAGAAATAATTAAACTAATTGCCCGCACAGATTAGAACAGCAGCATAAATATCTAATTGCGTAACTGCTGCCCCTGGGTACCATTCCGAGTGCTCTACTGATTCCTCTCAAATCCCCAGACCAAAAGAGACCCCAAAGGGTCCTCCAATGCAGCCTTCCCCAGTCATCCCACAAGGCAAGGGGTGACCATATTGATTTCACTGCTGATGAATTTTTTTCTAACCTCTTCCTACTGACCACCAATAACTGACAGTACGTGGCCTCACCAGGCAATCTGCCCATTGCTATCATTATTTCTGGGGGAGTTTTCCTAGCATCTCATCTGGAACTCTCCTGCTGTGATTTTGGCCCCAACACAAACATGTAAAAGAGGTAATTACATAATTTTTTTAGAAGTATTTAAATTACTTAAAAAGTATTTATGTCTAACTGCAGTGTCCCTCAGAAGACTAGAAAATTCTAGCTTTTCCAATTTCTCCTCATAGGCCCATTTTCCCCAGACTTCTAAGTGTTTATTCAAAGTCTTTCCAACTTTGAAGAATGGTAGCAAACCTAGTTGAGACTTTATCAGTGCTGAGTAGTACATATGGTGTCTTGAGAGGTAAATGCTTACTAAGATCTGATTACAAGGTCTGCCTTTCTTTGTAGATATCATGAAGTGGTTGTTTTTGTTTTCTTTAAGTTTGCATTCAGCTTGTGGTATAATTCACTAAAACTTTTCTAAAGTGGCAGTACCTGTACGTTACACATCCCGTGCTCATGCAGTCAATTACTTGTGAGGTTAGTCCCCAATTGAATTTTATTTCTTTCTATTTAACCAGTTCCTCAATTTTTGTATGCCTTTCTGAATTCCTAATTCTGTCCCCTCGTATGTTTGCAGGCCTTACAGCTTCATGTTGTCTGCTCATTTGATAAGCATACTCTCTACTTTGCTGTGCAAGTCATTAATTGAGATCATTGAGCAGAGCTGGAAGCAGGACAGATAGCTGGGGAATATTACACATCACATTCTTCCAATTGGATAGGGGAATGCTGATAATGATACTCTGGATACAATTAACTAACTCAGAGGAGCCTCCTCTGGTTTAATCTCTTTTCCTTTCTCCATTTAAGTACATGCATTCCATTGACCCATTTCCAGTCCATTTTTAGTGC
>VWZF01003406.1:1250222-1300475 GCA_013396755.1 Sclerurus mexicanus
CCTTTTTTTTTTTTTTTTTTTCTTTGCCCCCCCCCCCCCCCCCAAAAAAAAACCCTAATGGTTCAGGAATGGCTTCAAAAGCTACACAAGCAGGCAAGGTCCATTCTGTCTGGATACTTCTTCCTCCCCTGGTCTAGGATGAGATCTAGCATCTTCACTGATGCTATAGAAAATTTATTTATTTATTAAAATCCTGACTTGGACTGCATGTGAATTTCCAAAGATGTTAGAGAATCTAGCTGTGCATCCAGAACTTAAGCCTGGCAATTTAAAAAGAAACTTGAGACCTCACCTACACCTCATGGGCTTGACTTGAAATTAGAGCCTTGATTGCTCAAGCAAAAGGTCAGATGTACCTGAAACACAAGCCCCAGCTCCAGTAATGGCTTTGGAAGTGAATGGCACAGACTGAATGGGTGGCAAGTTGGGATTAAATAATACTCATAAACTCTTTGTTCTTTATCCCAATGCTTAGGTTCAAAACATGGGATGCTACAGAAACACTGTGCCCTCCCAGAATGTGATAGTACTAGTTACCAGGAGAGCTAAGCACTTCTGTCTCTCAGGAGACAGCCAATAAAAGTAACCCAAATTAATTTTAAAGAAGGATTAGTTAAGTCAGCTAATTAGCTAATTATATCTCAGCAAGAAAATGCTTTCTGAGACCTAGGGTGGACTAAATCCATTTTCAAAGCCAACCCAACTTCAGGCAGCTTTCATTCTGCACAAGGGTGTCTACACAACTCATACACTGTGAATTCACACCTAATCCAAATGAACTTCCTGAGTGTCCCTCTGGGGGGAAACTAACACAGAAAGCAGCGAGCATAGATTTTGAAAAAAAAAACCGAAACACCAAAACTAAACCCTCTTTTTTCAAAATTAATAGCTCGATGATTCAGACTTGGACTGAAATCTATTTCCTATGTGTTACTTAATCAGACAGTTTCATTTGAGCAAGTGAAGAGCCAAAAATAGAGTTGTGTAAAAGCACTCTGCACAGCACACAGAACGGAGCTCCTTCCTTGTTCTCAGGCTGCCCTGACACCTCATGCCTTTGGATGACTGGGGAGCAGCTGATGAGGTCTACAAGGTTTCAGGGTGATGTACTGAGAGTAGTAAAACCTGCTTAAAATAGAGCTTTGTATCAAAATCAGGTATCAAAAAAAGGGGGAGAGAAAAAAAACCCCAAACTAATTTAACAGGATTTTCACATCAGAGCAGAAAGTGGTTGGTCTTGTATATGTTTGCCAGGAGAAAAGCAGAAAAGCAAAGGACAACTTACTTCTGATTCTTCCCCACCCCTCAAAGTGTTTTGTATAACTGGTGAAGCAGCACTTTCCACTGATCTTCTGGAGGTAGTTAAGAGGAAGATATTTTTGAACTTATACCTAAAAAGAGACTCGTAAAAACAGGCAGAGATGGGCCAGTCTTACCCACCAAGCTAGACAGCTCCTCTCTTGCAACCAAAAAAGGAATTTTTTGTGTTTTTATGGCTTTCAGCGCAATGCAAAGGCTTATACCAAATTCCCTGACTTCTGGTTGCACATCAAGGGAAGGACCATTTACAAGTGACACTGGAAAACTGCCATTTTATATAGGACATGCAGAGAGTGGAAAGTCTGCATTTCCCTATAGATCATTCACACTGTTTTCTCAGACAAACCACAGTTTTATAGGAGAGGCGCTTAGGCAACCTCTGAGCAGAACCAGAAAGGCTGACAAAGTTTTCTGAATGGCCGCAGACTCTGGCACCTTCCACGGGCAGAAGACCAACCTCATGGCAGAAGTTTTCCTATTAGCTTGGTAGAGTGGCCTGGCTTCATTGCACAAAACACAGAGTTGTTTCCAGAATTAGGCTGCATCGCCAGAGCATGGCTCACTCTTCGGGGAAGCAATGAAATGTGCTCTGGGGAAAGCATAAGGGCTTCACATCTCCTTGACCTTCCTGTACCTCCACAAGGACTGTAGCTCCAATACAAGGTGGTGCAAGGCTCAGTGCAGACTCCTTTAGTGTCTCCTCAATCTTACACTGCTAAACCAGATCAACATAGGGTCTGTTTAGGTCTCTACTCAGTTAGAAGCAGACAACGTTGGACACCTTGTTTGAACACAATGTCACTTCAGAAACACCTGAAGGAGTCCCAAGTCAGCCAGAAATGAACCTGCTTCTTAAGCAGCCACAAAGACACCAGCAGCTCCAAAGACACTCATTATTACCTCTATCACTAGATGCTATCAGAACAGAAACCAGAATAATTGACTTTTAAAGTAGCTAAAAATCAGTGAGACAAGCAGAGGACAAAGATAGGCTTTGTAAACTAATCATCCCTTAATAACAGAATAGGTCCTTCCCTGCAAGGCTGTTCCTAACCTCACAAAGTTAAGAGCAGGTTCCGGAGATGCTGCAAACTCTGGGGCATCAGTTCCCAGAAGTGACTTCCTGATCTTGCAGAGATTAAATTCCATCCAACAATATCACCAGTCAAATGAAAAAACTGTTACAAGGTCCCAAATACCTCTGTTGTTCACAAATCTTACTGGAGTTTGAGGATATGCAGACAATTTCTGGCATTTTGCAGAATCAAGCACTGCTTGAACCTAAAATAAAAGAGTATCTCAACCAGATAGGAAAGCTGTTAAGTAGACAGGTTACTGGTAAAGCAGACTTCAAGAAAGAAATCCTGTTAGTGTCTTGAAATGCCTGAATATTTAGAATGAGTAATTTGGGGATCTGACTTCATTTTTATGTATTAGCCCCCAAAGTGAAAATGATCTGCCAAACACAGAATATACCACTTTTTATTTCTGTAATTCCTTAAATGAATGCATGTCTTTCGTATTATTTTTCTCAGGCATTTAGAAATAGTCTTTTTTCTCCTTTTGGGAAGATAGCAGAGCAAAATAGGCAGATTAAACACACATACATAAGGAGATGGTTAAGGAGTGGATGGAGATACTGGCTTTTTTGCTCCATCATCTGAGTATTTACCTTTTGATCAAACTATGGAGACAATTGCATTTTTACGACAAGGATGGGTTTCTGCTGTAGCGTTCGTGTATCAGCGAGGAGTGATTATCTTGTGACACAGTTCTATTACACAGTCCTCCCACTGAGTCATTTTCTTGGTGTTACTGAAGCATTTCAATGGTTTTTCTTTCTTCTGCCTCAGTACAGTAGAATGACTGTGTGAATAACTTGAGAATGAAGAGTCCTATTTATCCAAATGGGTTCTCTGGTGCCTTCTTGCACCTAGGTTGTCTTATTTTATTTAGCTTGAGTGATAAATACATGAACAAGTGAGAATTTTTTTCCTTTGCCAACAATTAAAGGAGTTGGTTACAAATAAAAGATTACTTCATTTGAGACCCTTTCATGCATAAACTCCATAAAAAGAATGTTATTTGCAGAGTTCATTGGCAAATTTTTTTCCACTGAGGAGCCTCCCCAAACCCGTCACCTTGGCAGTCACAACTGAAATAACAAAGCATGGACATAGGTGAAGACCTTGCTTTACCTGAGGGTGAATCCCATACCACTCTTGCTGTGAAGCTGAGGGAAACACATAGCAGTTCTTTCTTGGGATATGATCCCAGAGAGGATGGCATGATCCCCATCTGCTACAGCAAGTGGCTCAGCATTGAGCCCTGGGTGATGTACATCACGTAAGAAGTTATGTTCAGTATCAGCTTCAATGGCCAGGCTCACTAAAGTCTCCCATCATCTAATTCGGGGTGCCAGAGACAGGAATGACAAGAACAAGTCCCAGAACAAATGCTTCCAGAGGGTCAGCCAGTGAGAAACTAGGAAAAAGCCACCTGGAATGACACTGGCTTGTTGCTCAGCTGGTGACCCACCAACCCAAACAGGAGGGTCATCCCCACAGTAAAGCAAACCACTGCAGTCCTTGTCATCACCACAATCCTGAGCTCATCTGAGCACTCTTTTCACAAGGATATTTAAGTCACTGAGCACTATCAGGTGTGGAGCCCTCAGTGCTGGCAAAGTGATGAAATTCAGTGGCTCACAGAGGAATGTTGGGATGCTGAAGTGCACACTGAGCAGCATCACACAGTTCCCGCCTTAGGTCTCCTCCAGCACACCAACAACATGGCCTGCCTTTCAACCAGGCCTTCACTTTTGGATCAGAAGGAAGAATCACAAAACCAGGTGGTGGCAATAGTAGCTCACACACATGCAGGAGAATCCTCTAGTCAGGTTTCAACAACAGATGTAAAGTCCTTCCTCTGATTCAGGCATGGGAAGGTGCTTTATTCATCAGTGGCACTGGTGGTCCTTAAAAGCATTAGAGTCTTTTGCCAGCTGCCCCACCACTGTTCAAGTGTTAAGTGTAGGTAGAGGCTCTAGTTCTGGTATTAAATGCAGCTGCTCAGTGCACTTTAGATCATCAATATGGGCTTTAGGTCCTTCTCATCCTAACCCTGCTCTCCTCCCAGCCCTTGCAGGCATTAACCTCTGAGAATGTCTTGGGGCAAAGTTTGTAGCTCTGAAGTTGCTAATACATTCCCAGGAAAAGCAGAAGAGCCCCAAATTCCTTTCACAGCACAAGCTCAATCATTTCACAAGCTGAAGGAAAAACAAAAAAACAAATCACAAAAAAAAAAAAAAGTCACAGGAAAACTCTCACCAAGTCTAAAACCTGCTCATCACTGTGAGCCTGCACATCTAGTTTTCCCATCCATCCAACTTGCCAGACACAATGTGAAACAACAGGGCAAAACCCAGCTGAAAATAGAAAAGGCTAACAGAGGAATCTGTGACTCCATGGAGCTGACACAGGCACAGCCTACCACCACCCTCTGGACGTGTCAGAGTGCCTACGGTGATTCTGTCCTCAACAATGTTCATTTAGCCAGGACTAAATATGAGATTTCTAAGCTGGATTTGTGAATTCCTGCAGAGGCTTTGATGTAGCTCCTGACATGCTGCAGGGGAGGCATAACCAGAGTCAAGAGTTACATGCCATGCTCACATAATCTCCTCTGTAAAACACTACAAAAAGGAGATCCTCTTAAACAAAATACACACAAAAAGGAGAGAGAAACAGCAAAAGCACCTTCTTGTGTGTGTGAGACTTGCCTGTATAAGAGGTAGGGCTGGTGGACGACACTGTTTCTGCCACACAGCTAATTACCTTGGGTCCTCTTATCAAACAAATGGACTGGGATGATCTGCCAATAACAGGAGGAAGGATCTAATTGAGAGATACCAGGGGGTAACACAGATCATCTTGTTAAACTAAATTTGTTAATCTAGTGTATATGAGAAAAGGGCAAATGGGAGGGAGAATTCTTCCTTGTTAAACATTTACCAAATGTTGGGTTATTTGAGCCCTGGGGAGAAGTAAATGTATTCACTACTTAAAGGCTGGAGCATTTGGTCTTCTCAGTTGGAATTTATCCCTGATTTGAAAGGAACATTTTTTCCCACTTGGAAAGGTTAGCAGCCTTTGTCTGTGTGAGTGATTTAATATAATGGACCATGATTATTGTTGGATTATTATAATGGCACATTGGCACAGTTATAGTTAAAGTTTTGGCAGAGTTTGTCTCATAAACTGCTATTTTACAACTCGGCTGTAAAAGTTTACTTCGGTCTGAAACTTGAGATACAAGATCTCAGTCCAGGAGGAGTATTTTTTACTTTTTTTTAAGCCAAATTAAAGGGAAAAAAAATGCTTAAAAATTCTCTTGGCTAATGTTTAAGTTATGCAAGTATTAAATACAAATTGAAATCTACTGGCTGAAGACACTTGACAGCATTTGCTTGCTCCTGAATGCCTTTGAGTTAAATAAAAAAATAGTTTCAACCCCTTTTATGTAGAAACATGGTTTTCTCACTTTCAGTATTTTGAAGAAAAATGTGGACCAGTAAAACAGCTGGGGCATTAAAGAGAAAAATGAAGAGAAATTGTGCCACAAGCACTTTTTTCAACAGAATTACTGGCATATATTTGTTATTAAGAATGCAATTGATTTTTTATTTTGCATATGTAAATACACAAACACTTGTTTTAAAACCAGTGTTTGAAAAGGTTTTTGCAATGTACTGGTATACTGAGGAAAAATTCATCTTGTTTTAAGAGCCCCTGTGGCCTTCCTAGAGTAAGACTATAGGACCAAAAAAAAAGGTCCTACACTGTATCATCTACACAAAGCCTCAAAATTTCTCGATTCTTAAAGGCACAGTAGCCAAGTGACCACATCAGTTCTCATTTCTGTCTCCCCAAGGAACTCTAAAGGGAATCAAACACCAGACTATGAAAACATCACTTACTGGTACTATAACTCTACCTTTTACATTCACCTGGTGCCAGAGACATTGCAGTTGGCAAACATACCATCAATCCTAGGAAAAAAGTTTGCAGGAAATATAGAGGAGTAAGTAATTTCTGGAGTAAAGCTGCAGAAACTATAAAGAGCAGAATTATTCTGGATAAGGCTAAACATGCTAAGCTGGAGAAGAGGCAACCTTTTCTGGGAGAACGTCATGCCTTGGATTTGGGGATACAAAGAAGGACTGAAGACACCTCCAGTACAAGCCCTGGCTAGTCCCAGGTGCCTTTAGCCTGCAAACTTATGGCCTCAGGCACTACCCCTAGAAAACCTTACTGTTTTGGCATGAATGCAAGTTTCCAAACTCATAACATATAAGCTATTTCTGCCCAATATTTTGAGGCAGATATAGTTTTCTTTGAAGCCTCTCTTTCACTACTGAGACATTTATATGCAGAGAGTTGATGCGAGCAGCCAGAATCATGAATCTTTGGGCACCTTTGAGGAGATGTAGAGTTACTTCCCTTCCTGCTGTGTGGCAGGTCTTGGAAAATGCTGGCTATTCACCTGTGAGGACTTATCCATCCCAATGAAAACAGGTTTCAAAACAAAAATGTCTTTACAGAGAACTTTTAGCACCCGATCCCTGTGTTTCCTGCTTTTGCTGCACAGAGCATGAACAGATAACTTGAATTAATTTTTCCCTGTTTGAGCATGGCCCATCAACACACAGATGAAGTCTAAGAGAACTGAAGGTCAAAAACTCAAAATTAAAGCTAATCTGCTTTCTGCTTGATGACAGTTAACATTTTTCACAGGGTAAAAAGCATTGAAGGCAGCCTATAGCTTCTATTGAGTCAAATTAATTTTTTACTCTTAAATCCCACTTATAGCACAGTTTGTGACATTCCAAGTTATATTTATCTTTTGCATATTAAAATATGATGCCATTCTATAAATAGCTACAGGTTTCTTGGCAGTGTTGGTGTGACAGAGGATTAATTAAACTGGAAAGCAGGGAGTGTGGGCACTAGATTTATATAATGAAAACAATATATCTGCTAACACCAGAGAAATGCTGACACTGTAATAATGCTGATATTAATATTTGGTACTGAACATTGTAGGGCACATTAGTAAGGTGGTTAAATCCGGTGAGCTGAGAAATGATAGAAGAAAATAAAGCTGTTACTTTAGTACTAATACTGTGAGTCTCACTCCCACCCAGAAAGATTCACTGGTATCTTATATTTTAATACCCAGTGTCTGCAAAAAGTAGTCCATCGGCTTTCCCTGTGAGCTCCACAGCAGCTGTGAGAATATTTGGAATGTTGATGGATTTTATCCCTAGACAACATCACACCCATCTGGAGCCAAATGTGGACTAGAGAAATCAACAAGCAAAAAGAATTCAAATATATCCCCTCTCTCAGTACACCAGCTAGTTAATACAGCCAACTTGTTATATGGTTTTATGTTAACATAGCCTTATTTACTTCAAAAACCATAACAGAATGAACATCCAAACACCACATCAAGACAACCCATTTGGCCTTGTGAACATTTTCCAGGATTTCACAGAAAAGTCAGAAGGAAAAAAATTACCTTTGAAGTTTATACAAAACAGGGGAGAAAGACCCCCCAAAACACACAAAGAAACTAATAAAAAAATTTTCCTCCTAAATACAAGATGCCCCAGGGCACTTAAATATCCAAGAATATTAAAACACATTCAATATTTACTTCACTGTACTTGGAAAATAAAAGGCACCTACTAGACCTCTTCTGCATTCCAACTTCCACTTCATCCCAGGACATTGCACATGATGGAAACAAGTGCTAAACTCAAGTAATTTATTAAAATTATAGAATAAAAAGTCAGAGTAAAGATATATACTCATGTCAGTTGTCCAAATAAATTAGCGTTATGACAATTTTTACATTTATTATAATATTTTCTACATAACCATTCTGTCTGGTGACATTTTTGCACATACATTAAATATATGTGACAGTATATGATGTATAGCTAGATATCTGACCATTGCTAAATGTTGCAATAGTTTGAATACATTTGCAGACTGTCAAATACTTTAGACATTCAAGTGATGCATTTTAAAACACAGTAAAATGAAGATAATTTACAGAGCAAGAGACAGATTCGGCTCTTGGCTACTAATGAGTAACCTCAGCCTCCCAGCAGGTCTGAGAGTACCTGACCACATTTTTATTGCCTTTAAATGTGTGAGCCATGTTAGGAAACAGCAGAGGTGGGAAGATGCTCATAGGACCAGGCTATCTACATAAATCAGCACGGAGCTATTGATGAAGTTATACTGGGTCTCACCAGCTGAAAATCTGGCCAAATAACTTAAATCCCAGTTCCTGAAGACCATGTGCTGACACAGGAAAGGGAACGTGATCCTGCCACTTGTCATTTTTATTTAACACATTCACCCTGGAATGAGCACAGATGAAGTTTATAGTGAGAGAATAACAGAAGCCTCACCTACTTCAGCCCATCTCTTATCTCTATTCTCCTCCCCAGTTCGCCCTCACCCCTTCAAACTTTTGTCCCTTAATTCACAACCCCTCCTCTCCACTCCCCAGCCTCATCTCCTGACCTCATTCCCCATTTTGTGGGGAGAGTCCAATATCTTGGCTCTTTGCCTCTTCGCTCCTTTCCAGTCCTTCAGCTTTCCAAACAAACACCAGGCTCCTGCTCTCAGGTTGCCTTCCCTGCCACTCCTCTCATCTGCATTCAAATCAGAGAGCCCTCAAGACCGCTTTGGTAAAAATAAACTAAGGCAGAGGTGTAGGCTTCCTAGCACAAGGGTTTGCCATCCTCCAAGAGCCCTGAGGAAACAGGCAGCACATGGAATGTCTATCTCCACCTTCCACCCTGCAGCGCTTCCATCCCAGTACAAGGCAGGCTCTCTTTGGGCAGAGACTGCACTTCTGAAATCCAACTCCTTGCTGATGAATATACATGAACCAAGCCCGTTTAAAGTCTGACAGCCTCGCCAAATTTGTGTGGATTTTGACAAAAACTGAAAAAGGCATATCCTTGAAACAAAAGCCGGCTTGTTGCCAGCTTTCATGCCTCTGCTCCAAAGCATGGGTGTGCCATGCAGTTTTAAAGAACAGATGACCAGAATTGGTGAGGTTTTGCCTATTTGTTCCCCTCTCCCCATCTACTATTGCAATACACTGTTGTTCCAGCCTCCTCCCTCTGCTGCTCCACCCTACCAACCTTATGTTTTTGGGATTGCTTCGGCTGAAATTTTAGTCAAAAGTAGATAGCTGTAGGGGAAAGCACATCACACAAATGATTAAACTTGGCAAAAAGACACAAATCCAGGATCTCCTAGACAGCCTATATTGTGAAATGCTCCTCCAGTCCTACTTTCTCAAAGCTTGGATCACACAGCATACTATGTCTTTCCCCACAGCTAGATCCACAGGCCACTGCAAGGTCACTTCCAGCAGCCTTGGGATGGAGCACTTTCAGGGAGCTGCAGGTTTCTGTTGATGTGCCAAAGCTATTTGTAGGAAAAAGACTTTTAATTCAATCAGTTCATAAAATCAGCTCCAGAATAAGAAGATGAACCAAAACACAAAAGATGTGCATCTAGTATTTGTTAATAGCTTGTTTTAAAAATTTGCGAGGTGCTTTAAATTCAGGATAGGTTCCAGACACGTTGGATAAAGAAATGCAGTATTTCCCCTCTGCCACGACTGGGATATAAGTAACAACTGACAAGCCTAAGGAAGGAAACAGATGTAGAAACTTTTATAGGCAGTTTCTCAGTCTCACTAGGAATGCTGCTTAAGCACTAAAAAAAGAGCCAAACACCAACAGTCATTTGCCCATGTCTAACACTGTTTTGAGCCAAGCCAGCCTCCAAGCTATTGGAGATACCATCCTGCTCCTCACTTTCTCTAGGGGAACACTAGCCAGGCAGCACCTGTCCAAGGGCTGCACTGTGTCCCAGAAGGCAGCACAGCACAGTCTGTGCTTCTCATCTATTTATCATAAGCATTGGAAGCTCCAGCTTCTGTCAGTTTGTAGCCACCAGTGGATTTGACAAAACTTCATTCTTTTGCTTCTTGCAGCTGACCAAGAATCCAGGAGCTGAGGAGCCACCACCACCCTTTCCTTTCCCTTTCCTCCATGCAGTACAAGATTATTGCAGCAGACAATCATTAAAATCCAACTGGCTCTCAGTTGCACTGATAAATTTACCTAGAGGAGATCTAGGAAAGCCCCCGGTTTGGCTTTCTGCTTCTGAACTGAGATTTCCAACTGTTCCAGCCAAAGTTCCTTCTCAGCCAAAACCACGGTGTGCTGCATGGTTCAGGAGGAGGGGGATGTGGCATTACCAAGCAGTTCAGATGACAGAAAACTATGGAAATGGTTCCCTTTTCAGTCTATTGCAGAAAGCTCTGCATGCGGGAGTCATATGTGGCCAGGCTGGAAGTTTTATGTCCATTAGTGACAGCACACAAGAGACACGAAATCCACTAAAACACTCAGCTCCAGTTTTGGAGATTCTGGGCAATACACCACATTCCCCATTAAGTGCCCATCCTCATGAGACAGGGGCTGGTTTAGATGAGACTTGGGCAGGGATGGGATGCACATCTATTCCAGCATCCCACCAAAACCCTTCACCTGAAGGGTCAATGCAGTCTCGGGCCAGGCAGGTACTCAGTCTGTCAGAACTTCCTTACCACTTATTTACCTCTGTCAAAGCCCCTGCAAGGTACACATGTTGATTAAATCCCTTCTCTTGGGAAACAGTGTAGTTTAGGACACAAAAACCCCCCAAGATTCTTATTATGGGCTCAGCCCTGACAGGCACTAAACACCTCTTTCTTGCTTCATGACCACCAGCTGATAGCCATGAAAGCCAAAATCCCAACATTACTTTGTGGCAAGATGAGAATGAACAGGAAGCCCAGATTTACCAGGCCTGCTTCATTTACAAATCTCTTCAGGTCCGTCTAGTTTTACTTGTAGGAAAACTGTATCAAAGCAGAATTTCCCATCAATAGGGCACCACCCTGTTAGTCAAGAATCAATAGATCAGCATCCTCTTCTTGTTAGGATACTGACTTGGTGTTACTGAATGAAAGACTTCCTTTAAACTCATCAGCTTGAATTCCTCTGCTGACAAACATATGCACACACATACACACACACCAGTAAGAGGAATAGTAATTATTTCTCCAGAGAACAATAATTTTGCTACAAATTTCAGAAGCAGCTTGATTTAACAAATTAAGCTGAGAGCCAAGGATACTAAATGCAGTTAACTTTTTCGAAGCTACTGGTATCAAAAATTATTTCCCATATGCCTTTAAATGCTTTCACTTTTGAAAGGATGAACACAGTTCTTGAAAAAATTTCTGGCGTGTGTTTTTAAAGGAGAAGGAATCTAAAACTGACTCTAGAAAAACACCTTTCCAACTATTAAATTACAGGTGCTTTTCTCTTCCTGGCATTTCTTAGAACTTCCTCCATGAATTAATGAATAGAATTAGAATAGAAAATATAAATAGAAATATCCCAATCAAAGCATTAACATTTTTACTTTTATTATTCAAAATTTGGGGTTACATTTTTTGCTTCTTCCTATTACTTGGCACAGTGAAGTTCTTCCTATTTTATAATTACCTTATGAAAGACAACAAACTGCTGAAAACTGGCTAAGAGTAAGGGTTTCCTTAAGGAAAATAGCAACACTGTCTTGCTGTTATTCAGTCTGGACATTAAAACTTAAAGGATTTTTGTGTAGCTTCTGCTCAAATGTCTTTTTTTTTTTTCCTATGATATAGGGAGGAACATATAAAACTCCTAAAAGATCCTTCCCTCTATAAATTGTTCCTTCTCCCCCTGCTATGATAAATGCCATCTCAGAGATGGTGACACACATAAACTTTGAGGATTTATAGCACATTTCTAACACTAATATTAAACACATCCTTTAAACTTCTTTTTTGAAAGCTTTCGATTTTTTCCCCTCCTTCAGTATCATTTAATAGCTGTTAAGTCACCTTCAAAGAATTTGCAAATCCTTTGAAGTACAACACAAAAAATAGACTTCAACATCTTCCCAACAGTCACAGGTAATGGGTAATAATTTTTGAAGGCACACAGAGATAGAGCTGTCTAATGCCAAGTTACCACCTCCTACCCTGCAAACCTACTCCTGCCAAAGTCAATTTTACAATCATGCCTTTGTCACGCTCCCTTATGCTGCAGTGGCTTTGGGGATGAATGACACAGATTGGATTTGGTTTTTTTTTTTTCCTGTTTGGATAACTTACATATATTTCATTTTTAGAAGGGAGATTCTTCTATAATTCCTTTGCAACAGGGCCTGGTTTTGCAACATCTTGCTTTCCCTTAAAGACAAGGGGTAACTTTACTGCCTAATTTCTTACTTAGACATCTGATTTGTTGAGCAAGAGTGAGGCTCACTGCCTACCTGTCAGAGATCTTTTTCCATTTTGTGACAACATAGCCATGGATTGTTGATAATAAGCTTTTAGGAAAGGCTCAGGAAATTTTTAGGAGTAAATATTTCCGATTTCAACTCACTCTTAACTCCCTTAATGTGCACATGACTAAGCGATGCTATTGCCCAACCAGATGAAAACAGATTCCTAGCATACGAAAAAATAATTATCTGCCCTTTAAAAGTTCAGAGTGCAGAAGTTTTGCACAATTAAAACATTTTCTGAATCTTGCTAGAGGCCCAAAGGTTAAATACTTTTCTTTGCTAACACAGACCACATAATTGAGAGGAAGCAAGTGAGTTTATTCTTTGAAAGGCTATGAAAAAAAAAAAAAACCCACCAAAAGTTTATTTGTGCTTGCAAATCCTTTCAGGTCTAAAGAACCAGCAAGATAATAAATTGTTTTTGCTGAAAACAGGAAGTTTGGCAGAGATGCAAAAGGACAGCTAAACTTTGGCTAGACAACCCAAAGCTCTGCGTTCTACTTTGAGAGTATTTCCAACAACAAAAAAATAAAACCAGGACAAGAGAGGAGAAAAAAAAAGAAAAGAAAACCAAAGTGCCTCAAATCCATAGAAAGCTAAAGGAACAGCAAAGGCATCTGGCAGCAGTAATTTGTTGCCAAACTTGTGGTTGTGTTGTGCCGGCTTCCAGGCTGGTTTGCCAGTTTGCAGTAACTTCCATCAAGCACAGCTGAAACCCACATTTCTAAAGCCTCAAGTGGTGTCAAAGCTAGGAAACTCTCAAGTGATCCTTTCTTTCTTCTTTTTATATGACCAAGACCAAAGGAATAAATCAATAAATAAGCACCATTTTTAATGTTCTGATGTGTAAAGGGAGACAACAGAATTTTGAGTCGCATGACTAAGTCCCTATGAGGTTTGCCCATGCAGTACCCAACAGGGCAACCCAATACCCCCAGCTCATGCCATCTCCTTTCCCCTCCTACCCCACTATCAGGCCACCAGCAGGACCTCCTGGCAGGAGAAAACATCTTCCAGCACACAATGCAACTCAAGTGCAACAGTTTGTGTGACATCTGTGTGAAATGATGTGTCTTCAAGGAGAACGTATGCTCACAGTACATCCATCCTGGACACAAGTAGAAACTAAGACAGACTCCAGCCTTTCAGAAGGATTTCAGATGGGTTAGAGGACACGAGCACCAGCTAGAGCCTCGGGGAAAAGCACGTCATTAGGTTTATGGTAGGCCCCAGCACTGCCCTTTTTTTGTTGGCATGATGGCACTTTCTGGCACAGTTCTAGCCTGGGTGGATTTGCTCTCTTCTTACCAAGGGCCAAGAGGGGCTCAGGGGTTGCTCCTAGGAAGCTGTGTGAACATTGCTGACTTTTTTGGGAATGAAAGGGTTCAAAATGCACGGATACAAGCTGTATCATGATATTTGCCCAAAGGAATGGAGAACAAATCCCCAACACAAACCTAGCAAATTATGCAAAGGGTCCCCTCCAATACTATACTCTTATGAACACAGTCTTTAAAGTAAGGGACTGTTAAATACAAGAACTTTCTTTTTTGGGACAGAAATCATCATGGTTAATCTGAGATGGTCCCCTCCCAAAATGTTGTTTGGGTTTTTTTCCTACCTTCTTTTTTTTTCTTTCTTTCCTCCCTCCCTACTCACATTTACTATGAAAATTCAGCTCAAAACATTTATCACAAAGGACCACTAAATCCTTCAGGCCAAGCAAAATAAAAATATTATCAACAACGTAAATATTATTTTCTGAAGCACACAACTCTGAAATGCAATGATCACAGACTGATCCTTTTTCATAAGATCCATTACTATTGTTACACAGTCTTAACACTCAGCTTACCAATAGAGTAATATCTTGGGGTTTTTAACCCTAAATCATGACCTCATAAAGTCACAAAACTGATTGCACAAGAAAGTGAGCTCAAATCTTCAAACCTATTCCCTCATACAATTACTTGCTGAATTTAATTGCAGGACCCCTCATTAACACCTGTAGGAGCACATGCAAGAGAAAAAGAACACACCAGTGTACTATGAAGATGGAATATGCAGAAAGCTGGAATGCAAAGATCCCGAGAAGTTTTACTGATTATCAAGGAGAGGTTAAAAAAAAACAAAAAAACCCAACAACCCTTACCTTTGTTTTAGTGCTCATCCTAAAACACTTTAAAAATCAAGCTTTTAATTCAATCAGAACCCTGATATTCTCAACCCCTCTGAAAACCTAAATCAGGTATTTCATATTTAGCACCCTCAGCACCTGCTCTTTAACAGCTGCAATGATGACAAAAACAACACCCACACCTTACAACATAGCACTTTTTATCTGCTGAAAACAAAATATTTCCCAAAGGAGGCACAACATTACCATTCCATGTTTAGAAACAGAGAAATTCAAGTATGGAGAAATGAAATCACTTACCCAAGACCATTCAGCTGGAGCAGTAGCAGAGCCAGGAGAAGAAGCCAGAGTCCCTGTCCAGATCTCCAATGTGAGTCTTTAAATCTCAACACCACACCTTCAAATTCAGTAAAGCAGGTAATATTGTGGTCTCCTGTCTCACAAATCCAGGCTCAGTTATAATCTGGAAGCACTTCAAAAGCTGTGGATTAAAAGAAAACACTGTATAAATGCAAAGCATGATTATAATTCAACAGATATTGGAAAAATTACTGCAGTTTGTATTTGTTTTTCTGTATTTGTGGAATTTATGTTGTTTCAACACTTGAACAGCTTTTGATAATGACACCATCTGTTAATTCTCACCCCTCACTAAATTAGAACAAGTGGTGGAATTGTTAGACTGCAGTTTTACAGATTCCAGCTTAGCAAACAAATCTGAACCCAGGGTCAGCAAGAGGCATTACCAGCAACAGGAGGCAGCAACAAGTCAGGCACAATTTCCAGCCCAAGCAGAAGAGAAAGAATAGAACATTCAGGAACAAGACACTTGTCAGCAAGTTCTCTAGAACAGTTCTTTCTTAAGTTGTGTTCCCTTTCCCAGCTCTCCAGGTGAACAACATTAACTCTGAGGCTGCTCAGATTGGTGGGACACCTGTAGGTGAGGTATTCCTACTCTGATCTGAGAGCCCTTCCAAGTAGAATGGTCACCTGGGTACAAGTTAAACCCTCTCCAATGGCAACAAGCTCCAGGTGGGCAGAGCTCTGAGTGGCTCTGTTAAATTCACATTGCTAGATTAGCATCCAAACTGGTGTAAATTACTATAATTTCATATGTAGAACACATGATTACCTGCAAAAATACCAACTGGGGAGGAGGAGGACCACAGGCATATTGGTAATACACTTGAAAATAAAATTAAAATTTATAATCATCCTTTTGGTTTCACACATTGACCCCCTTTTCCTTAAATATTGATATCCTTCTCTCTGCTCTAAGAAATGTTCTTCCCCTGTTTTCAGGTTGTATGAGAGTTTGTTTAATACACTTGTACCTGCAAAAGGCTCAGATTATGTTACGTGCAGGTAACACAATTAAAATACACAGCTCCTGGTCTCTAGACTACGTTTTGCATATGCTGTTAAACACCCCTTAGTTCTTCTACAAACCTTTCAGTTCTCTCTTTCTGAAATTGTCTCAATAATCAGTCTTTTCTCAGATAGTGAACTAAAACCCAACCAGTTGTAATCTTCTGTTTCACAAAGGCTTTTTGATGAAAGGACTGACTTTTACTACAGACACAAGCTGTGATACACACATCACTGCACAAGGCAGCAGGGAGTTTGCTCATGTTATTTATGAATGCTCAGGACACATCTATGAATACCTCAGCCCCCCATATCCCTGATTATGCAGGAGTCAGGCACAATACTGCAGTTACACTTGTCCAGCAACAGCCTTGGTGGAGTTCTTCAAATTAAGCTCATTTGGTATTCGGCATCTCTGCAATGCCTAGTTACCTCAAGTGCCCTGAAATGAAATGGGTTTCTCACCTGCCATTAACACAATTCCCCATTGCCTCTGTTGGGCTTCTAAGAGAGTTGACCAGAGAAGTTGTGGATGCCCCATCCCTGGAAGCATTTGAAGTCAGGTTAGATGGAGCTCTCAGCAACCTGATCTAGGAAAAGGTTCCCTTCCCACGGCAGTGGGGTTGGAACTGGATGATCTTTAAGGTCCCTTCCAACCCAACCCTTCTGTGATTCTATGAAAGCAGGGAATTAGGTTCCTCTTTCCTTTATAGACAGGGACCTGAAGATGTGCTGATGCAACAGATACATGATATAATGCTTTGGAAACCCTACATGTGGTAATGGAAAAGGCATGGTCATCTTAGATGCTAACGTGGTCATGTTAGATGCTTTGCCTGATCTAACAGATCAAGCACTTAATGTTATGTTTATATCAAATATATCACATACTGAGGCACAGAGATAATATGCCTGTCCTAAAATCGCACAGAAAATCAGCAGAAAGCTTAGGCAGAAGTCAAGACTCTCCAAGCCCTCTGTGTCTCAAATGGAAGGAAACCCAGCGTGAGGTCTCCTCTCCAACCTCCAGACTGGACTAAAATGGTGAGAGTGAGCTTCACAAACCAAATCTACTCTCTCAACTGGTTGTACGGGGTGTCATCATGGTGGGCCACGGACATTTCCCATGGACTCATGTTTGAGAGGAGACACAGAACTGGTATATACTAGAGAACAAGCTGCTGTGTATGGCTCCTGGAGTTACCCAGAGAGAATTAGCTCCAATTCAAGAAGAAGGGAGCAACTTTCTCCACTACCAAAATGCTATTTCCTCATTAGCGGATATATATATGAGAAGGCACTGGAAAACACATCTTCTGGTAGCCCCAGGAAAGCATATATAGAGCTGTTGCTATGATGGGGTAAGAAAGGTGTCCAAGGTGCAAAATCTGCCTGACTCTGCTCCTCAGTCTCACTTAATGTGACTACTGTAAGCACATAATTGCTCACAGCACAACCCAAGTGACCTAAATTCACTTGTTGCTGTTATTAAGGAGTAATTATTCCTAAAAAGGAAGAAGAATGAGACACTGACTGGGCATTACAGACACATGGTTGACATCACTAGGAGCCAATCCAGACCCCTGAGTTCAGGCCAGCTTTCTAAAGCCCTTTATGTCATTGTTTCACAAAAGGTATTTGATACCATTGCTGCCTTCTCAGATATGATCTCATCCTTGACCCTGAGTGGCACTTTTAGGAATAGCTCCCTCAGGTTTACTTTTATCAGATCGTAAAGTACATCATAGTCCCTTGTCTATGAGACATGCTAAGACTTGTATCATTTGTAACTGGAAATCCTATAAAGCTGCCTGAAATTTTTGTCCATGAAAAATTGAAGTCAAAGTTGGAATGGATGAGAAAGAAGCTTCCAAGATTAAAAAAGTGTGTGTTTGGCGAAGGAAACTATAATCTTATACACTTTTCTCTGAATATACTAAGGCCTAAATTTTTTTGGTAATAACAGAAGACCTGTATCCCTTCTTGAAGTAGTGAAAACATGATCCCTGGCTGACTTGTCTCACTAATGTTACAAATAAGTTATATGCTATATTAAACACATTCAACTTTTCTACAGAGAAAGTGGTGCACAAACACTCCGGCATCACTCCTGACAGAACTGTTGGAGTTATCCATTATTTTGCAGATCTGCAAACTAAGTATGAGGAGTTAAATGACTTGTCCAAGGTTTGTGAGCAAATTTTCACAGTCAAAGATAAGTACCACATTAGCAAACAGTGTGAATCTAAACAAACATACAGGTTGGAGGATGTCAGCAAAAGGGGCGAGGAGGGCTTGATTCACAGCTGGCACGGGTCAGCATGTAAGTTGAGGGGGTAGAAAATAAGCTGAAGCTAAATATACTCCAAGTCCTTGTAGACTCCATGCTGGCAGAGGGCCAGGCTGCAGCAGTAGTGGCTGGGGTAGGTTTAAAGGGCTCTCCCCTGCCAGCTAGTCAGCCCTGCCTTAAATTAACCCAGCTGACTTTAGACTGAAACAGATGATGGTTCCTCATAAACTCAATTACACCAGTTCAGTCATGAGTGGGGAAGGCTCCAGATGAAGTGTGGTGCTTTACTGATATCTTGAATCTCCACTGTCTTCCCTGCAGTGACTGTTGACAGTGACCTAAATTCTTAAATCTATCTGAAAGACAAAACTTCGGGATAACCTAAGCAACATCACTTTCTGGGGCCTCTGCCTAATATTGCTGTACAGATGATGAAAGGAGGCTTTCTGAGACTATTTCTCCTCTGGATGTCAACATGCAGCAATGAATTCACTCAAGATGTTCCTGTGGATATCTTTTCTGGTAGGGTCATCCATTTCACTGGACTCCTTTTATTACACTCTCTGATCTTTCCAACTGCGAGAAACCACAACAGTGCTCTACTAGAGACTAGTTTAAGTCCTGATATAAAATGATGCTCATATACACCATTAACAATTCCACTACAATCCAATCATTTATTATTATATTAGTTTAGATAAAATAAAAACCCTGGGTCTGTAAAAGCATCTATGCGTGCACAGACATAATTATAGCTTGACTGCTAAATTTACATGCTGAGCCTACATTTTCTGTAATAAAATATTTAAGTGGTTCCAACTCCACAGTGAGTCTTTACAAAAAAATCTAAGACAGAAAAAGACATCAGCACAGGACAATATCCACTGGACACAATCAATCACCCAGATGAGTAATAAGATGAGTATCTTCATTGTGGACTGACAAGGACCAGTACAGATTTTCTCAGAGAGAAATAACCTCAACAGTACCACCTCATGCAACCATAACCAAAGACTAAACTTTCATTTTAAGCTGCATTTCTAATACCTAGCACTTAAATATCAGAAAATCTGATAGAGAATTGTCCAAGCCTCAGCCAAAGCAGAATGAATGGGAAGGCTGTAGGCTGCCCCTGTAATACAGCTGAAACTTGTGGAGACTTTCAAGGCCAGCTAATCACTTCTGTGGAATCTAATAAGAGCTAAATTCTTAGTATTTCCACCTCTTTTTTTTTTGTTTCTATGCTTCAGGCTTTCCTGAAAAGTCACCTTTGAGGCTGGTCTGTCATAGTCAGGGCTGGATTGGTGGCAGGACTTGCTTGAGCTGAGTCCTGGTAGTTGAAGTAGAAGCTCTCTCACTTGTCATCACAGAATATATGACCTTATTACTCCTCCCTCGGTTCTGGCACTGATTGTTAATGCTGTTTGCAGCCAGTGAAGTTTCCTCAGTGCTCTCTGCTGCCGTCTCTCCCAGCCCCTTCTGCTTTTGTTTTCCAATTGCAGCAAAAAATATGCGAATCCAATTTTCTGCCAACACCTAGATGAACAAACTCCAGAAAAGAACGCGAAGGATAGCAAAGCAGGAAGATTTGTGTTAGGGTTATACTTCTTGCTAAGGACACATTGAAAATCGCAGGAATCTGTCTGTATATCAATGAGACTATGCCTCTTGCTACTGTAGGACCTGAACAAATTAGCTACCGAACTCTGGCCCTCAACAGCTCAGATTTATCTCAGATTTTGCTGGCAAGGAGAACGGAGAGTCAGAGAAGTGACAGGATGAGCCCGCGATTGTGAAGAAGGTCAGCAGCAGACCTAGATCTGCTGGCTCACCGCCCTGGGTGTTTGGCTTTCCACAAGCTTCCTGTTCGCCACGAGTATCATGGAGAGCTGGAGAACCTGGTTTTTTTGGGCAAAGCTTTTTCACCAAGACTGAGAAGGTCCCCAGGCAGGACTGGAGAGATGTCAGGGCTGCAGCAGGCTCCTCTCTGGCTGGGAGCAGGCCCTCTGTCAGAGCATGAGCTCCCTTGCTCTCTCACAGCCCTATCCAAGAGGCATTGTCTGGAAGCAATTAGAGATTTTTTTTTTAAATTTTTTTTATTTTTTTCCATCGTTGCCTGACAACTTCAGCAGACACACATGTAGCCGTCCCCCTATGCTTCTGAAGAACTTTGCTTACTGTTAACTATTTAAATGTTGAAAGTATTAAAGCTAATTGAACTCACTGCTCAGAGAACTAAGAGTGAGGTCAACTGTCGTATATGGTAACGCTGCTTGGATAAAAGGACTTTAGGGTAGTTTAGAATGCTTTAGAAAAGCACTCGTGCCTGTCCACATACTTGTCAGTCCTACTTGTCCTTACTAATGGTGGGGGGGGGACTTTTAGGTTGGACAAACACATGGAGTTGCTTTGAGGAGCTCCTCAAGAAATGGCTGGAGTTAGTGGTGAAAGTGGTGACATGAGCTGCTACTCAGCTGGCCAAATTTTACACACTTTGCTTCAGGTGCTTAACCTGGCAGAGTCTTTATGGTCCAAGGAGGGAAAAGGGGGAAAACACATGGTGGTGGAGGGGGAGAATAAGAGATAGCCTCTTCCACTGAACAACTCAGATTCATATTTGAATGTTGCAATTGTCTTCCAGATCAACTGACTGTCACCTTGTCATCTTTATTGGAAACCTAGAGAAATTCCCCTGTAAATGTAGATATTATGAATGTCCTCTCAGTGTGATCACTGAGAAAGAGTCTCAGATGGTAAATGAGAAAAGTTTTTTTGACTTCAACGGTGTTATTGTTTACTTATATGCTGCTGAGGATTCAGCCCAGTATTTTAAAATACTAATGCTCCTTGGCCCGTACATGAACAAATTTATTCTGACTGCCAAACTTTTTTTTTCCTGGAAGGAAAGGAAGAAGTAGTTGGTGGCTGATAACGGTGCAGCAGCAGCAACAAAGGACTTGTCCCTAAAGTGATCCTTGCCTGCTGTAAATCCAGAGCAAGTGACAGGATGAGACCTGTAAAACAAAGATGTTCATAGCGCTGTGAAAGCATCTTCTCCATGCACAAATAGACTATCTTCCGTAACATCAAACTGGTGACTTTGAGGGTACAAAAGGTATTTTGTTCCCACCTGGAAAAAGCGACCTATTAGAAATAAATGGCAGATACTTCTGATTTTACAGAAAGCTGAGTTGCCTTTAAGTAGTGCTGAGGAATATGAGCATCCCACACATCCTGACACTCTTTGCAGTCAAAGAAGAAAAAAGAGAAAATAGAGGTTCAATTCTTTCTTATCTGCCAGGTTTAAGGCCAGTAGATAGGTGTTCCTGTTTTGTAGAAGAAAAGGAAGTCTGCTGGAAGCATGATTCTGAAAGGCTAAAATGGAGACACGCTGCTGTTGGAGAGGTGATCATGGGACCAGAGGCAGCCCAGCTCTAAAGCATAACTGCAGTTATGGTTTGTCCACATTGTCTTGTCATTAATCCTCCAGCCAGTCTCCTGGGGTATAACAGAAAATCTCCAGATGGCAAAATTCATGCCCTAGACATACTCATACCCTTTGACATCTGTGACTATGGCCTTGTGCAGGCTTTGCAAAGAACAACATTTGAGATTCCACCACGCTTCGAACTACAGGCAAGAGGCTTAGATCCCCAGCAGCACAGGGAACAGTCATGAATGACTTGGTCTTACTTACTGGGTCATCAGTCAAACTTTGTAATCTGTACAAAACAATGAATAACTATCAAAAGAATATGAACAGCCCAAAGCAGCTGCAGGGCTCTTCTGGGGAAAAGCAAGGGTCTTGCATTTGTCTTCTACTTGTATCAGAACGGGAACAACCTGATGACCTAAGAAGTGGAGTCATTTTTAATACCTGCTCTTTTCTCCCAGTACCTGGAGGGGTAGAGTCCTGCATGCCTCATCTCACTGGTTATCATTATTATGTCATCCAGATCAATCATTTCAAGCTCATTGGGTTGTAAATGCAGCTTTGATCATTCGTTACACTTTGTTAGTATTTATCAGAGCCAGGGCTCTGTTAATCCAAAACAGCAGCACTGAAAAAGCAAGGAAACCTGGGCTCCAAGAACACTTACTGCAAGTTGGAGGGGTGGTGTTTGGTTTTGTTTGTTTTCTAAATTATTCACTTCTAAAAATTTCCCAACTGCTGCAGCTCACAGCTCCAAAAGCCAAGAGGAAGCCTTTCCTCTCTCAAGACAGGCACAGCAAGAGCGAAACACAAAGCACTTGCCAGTTTGCCGTAAGCCCGTCGCTGCTCCAGCAGATCGGAAATGGGCACAGGAGAGGGAGGGAGTCCTCTGAGGGCAAAACCTCTTTTATGTCAAAGTACGCGTAATGCTCCTGGGGCTGATCCACAGCGCATTGAAGTCATCGAAACCAATAGGCGTAACTCATAAAGTGCTCCTGAGCAGGTCTTTCACCAGTTTGGACTCCTTGCAAGCACCAGCAGCAGCTCATACTGCATTTAGGGCAAAGCAAAAGCGCTGCTTTGTAATTCCAAGCCCAGGAACCAATTGCACTCCAAATAGTCTCCTTAGCGATGACAAGCAAAAATTCTTTAGCACCATCTAGCTAGCGGCGAAGGTAACCCACACCAACGCTCCTGCCTGCAGATCTGCTCGTCCACGGAGGCTCCCGGCTGGAGTGCACAGAATTCCAAAGCCGGAGAGATGGGCACTGCATGCTGATGAGAAGGAGAGGAAGGATTTAGCAAAGCGCCGAAGAGTGGAGCGAGTGTTTCACATAGAGCCAGATGGAGCACGGACCGATTTCTTTCTGATAAAAAAAATAAATTATGTAAATGGCCATGGGAAGAACAAGTGCAAATTTTATAAAGCAGTTGACATAGTACCTTGTTCAATAATCTGAGAAAACACAGGAGCAGGATATGGGAGGGGATGAGAGTACATTTTTTGCTGAAATGTCAGAAAGAAGACGGGTGAGAAAAGTGCTGTGGAAGCAAAACTGAATGCAGAAAGCTGAATAAAGGGCTACAAAATTAATGGGAGGTGCCTAGGAAACTCTGAGAGAACAGTCAGTCAATGAAAATCCTTTGCAAGTTCATGCAATATTTGCTGAAATGTTTCTGTAGAAACAAAAAAAAATACAGTAGGATGAACAGTTCAAAACAGTACAGAACTGTAAGTGAACAATCTGGAATTTGCCTTTTTGAAAGTAATTCCTTTCTCAAGATTTTATAATGTTGTATCATTATATAAAATGTAAAACAAACCCCAAAAACCTGAGTTAGTAACCTACATTGACATTTCTCTAAAAGGAACATTTCAGAGTTTGCTTTATAAACCTGATTGCTGGAAAAATTTGAAACTGATGGATAAAGTATTTCAGAATGAAGCTAATATTAGAATTCTCAAAAAAAAAAAAAAAGGATTTTTGTCCCTAAGACTTTCATGAAAAACTATCAGAACTTCTTTGTTCTCCCTTACAATTCTGATGATAAATCAGTTAAGCTGATATTGGAAGTCCCTGCTGGATAAGGCACAATTTTAAAGAACTAGTTGATTTGGGAATTTCCCCTTTCTAAAGAATTACTAATAAAGTACGAATTTAACCAAATTATTGTTTCACGTAGGACTGAATCATTGCCAGAAAAGACTACATCTTCATTTTTCTTGGCTTTGTCAAAGAATTAAAATACACACGAATAAGAAGCATTTTGGTTTAGCACTGGCCCAATTATCTACTTACACTGAGGCCTTTAGAAAAATCCAACTGAGTTTTATTTTCATGGCCAACTAAATCTATATTTTAATTTGTGATCTTTATCTTTTGACCTAAGTTATTTAAAAACACTTAGTAGGCATTCTTAAGCTTCCTCGCACAAAGTATTTGTCTTTTTTTTGTTTGGTTGTTTTTTTTTTCTTTTTAAGAAATGACCCAAATCACTAACGTGCCATGTTTCCATAAGGAGGGACCGTGGGCAAGTTGATGCCTTCGTATTTAAGCGCTTGTACCTTGATTTTTAGACTAGAAAGATCCAAATTCAAGCCCCAGGCTAACTTGTGGGCCAATATTAAAAGCAGTTTGTGCGTACAGCCTCCCACACGTCTGTGCTCTGAACTAGGAGATAAAAAGAAGCAGAAATATTTTGGGGCTTAGTGACCATTCAGAAACTTCACGTGCCCCAACCAGAGCAGGCTGATAGAGGCACCTTGATCTAGATAAAATAGACATCACTCTACAAAGGCTGATTATCCAGACCATCCTCTACAGAAAGGAGACGCTCCAAGGAGGTCCAGATTTTGAGAATGAAGCTTGGGTGGGGACAGGAGGGTTGAAACTGCAGCAGAGCACAAGCTCTTCCACAGCAGTACAGCAAACTTCTGCCAAGACATGTTACACTCAGCAACGCAGCATGTAAGGTGGTAAAAAACTAGAGGAAAAGGAAATTACTCCAAGTCTGACAAAACTAATACCTACATTCTTGAGTGGTGGAGATATTGGTGTCAGTGAGATGGGACCCAGCATTCCCATGGGTCCTTCTGGCCACCCAGCATGTGGCCACCTCTGTCTAGCGTGACAATGTTCTCATGGCTTTGGAAACAGCCTATGTTTGGTTGGATCTGCTTACCTAAGGAGAAAATCAGGAGATGAGCTTTTGTTTGCTTTCCTTTCTTTACTTGCCTGTTTAGGGTACTTGGCTCTTTTATAATTGGGCTTGTACAAAATATTCTGTCAAAATGCATGTAATGGAGTTGCCTCTGAGACTCCAAGCATACACTAGCCCCACGCCCTCTCACACCCTGTAATAAGCTTTTTATTCTACTCTAATTAAGAGCCAGTCCCTCTTTCCTTAAAATCACGAACAGCCCCACACTTAGTATTTTGTGCTGCTTTTGCTTTACTCACTAATAACTCTTTCCCCTCCCTGAATTGCTTTCATATACTGGCTGTCTGTCCAGCCACTACATGCTGAATTTGAACACCCTGATTGCTTAATTAAGTCATTTTTACCTAAATATATTTTATACATTAGGCACATATTACCTAAATACGGTACGTTTCCTACCAAAATATTCCATGCCCATGAAATCAAGGCATACTTTCTGCAAACCAGACACACATATTTTGGGGAGATGGACCTCTCTGGTAAATACAGACTTTCATTCATATCCATGAGATGTTTATTGAATGTATTGCAGGTCCTCTTATTAAATACTTCCAAATTTCAGAGTAATATTTTTACGTGCAATGCCAGCATACACAGCTTTATTCCCATAGACAGGTGATTTACAGTGGTCCCAAATAAGCAAGGGCACTTATATCTCCCCTTAGAGAACTCATATAGGCAATTAGGAGTCTCAGCCTCATTGAAAAACTAAAGAAAATAGGCTAAAATTAGGAATTTTAACTTAGGTCATGTAGGTTATTTGCGATATTTTACGGGGTTTATCTTCAAATATAGGCTACACATAGGACGCCTCTGCTTGAATTTTTGTCAACTTAAACTCCCCTCCCAAAGAAAAAAAATGGTTTTCAGCAGCAGTGGTTCAGGTTACTAATCACTGCTGGTGATTTTAAAGAATTAAAAAATGTAGCATTCACAGAGGAATAGGATCCAAACCCCTCCGCAGTCGGTGGGCTTCCCATTTAATGACAGGCATTAGATCAGGCTGATTATATCGACTGACAGGGGCACAGAAACTGACTCTTTTGGCTTCATAAAAGCAAATGTCTTTTTATCTGAATAATTATTATTATCGCTAAAACAAAATGTATATTTTCTCAGCTTTTTATTTACAATGTAAAGTGCTTTCCACAGTAAATCAACAAATATGAGTATTCATGTCACCAAAAGCTGATGATTAAAAATAATTACTTTAATGGTAGCTGGCCTGATGCCAAACATGATTAGCTTTCGCATTTCAAGCATGATAGTAGATAATTTACATCTCCTTTCACACCAATACCAAACTACTCCTAATGGATTCTATTTTAGTTTTTATGAATTAATAGAAATTTAGTGTCCAATTCACTATATTATAGCCACCATTTGCTTTCAAAACGAAGGAATTGTTTCAAAAAAGGGCAGAAAGTATCCAAATCACAGGATCCAAAGCCAATAAACTCAGCTCCTCTGCTGACAGCGTCCTTGCCTGTGCCCTTAGAGCTGTCAGAGACAGAGTGAGAAGAAAACTTTCTCCAACAGGCCAGAAAATCCTATCAAGGGAAAAAAAACCTGTGAAGGTACCAGAGTGTCTCTACCAGATTGAAACCCCTCTCTCCTAAAGTCCAAGGAAAACCTCCCACATGCTCCAGTGGACAGGATTTTCTTTTGGGAACAGTGAAGGAAATAGGACACTTGCCTTTTAAAAACATCACAAGTTGTTCAAGGACCTGGTTGGTGAAAACAGGAAATATATTTACATTCTTTTAAAGGAGTTTTAAAACCAGTTGCCTTTTACCTACCCCTTAGGTCTGAGAACAGAACCCTGAGAGTATCCTGTGGGGATAAACACTGATGTGCACGCACAAGATTGCCCTCACCCACCTCAGTTCAGTCTCAGGGTCTCAAAAGCACCCTAAAGCTCTTTGTGGGAGGAAAGGGAAGAGCAAAGAAATCCCCCTTCATCTGGTTTGGAAGGTTGTGGAAGTTCAAAATACAGTGAGAAGACACAGTGGATTCATGGGCAAGTGGAAAGGTCAGAAAGCCAACCTTAGATTTTAAATATGAGATCGTTGCTTCTTGGCTGGAAAGGAGCATACAGGAGCACTGAGGCAAAAAATACCAGGGATGTTAAGGTGGGGAAGGATTCACTAGGCATGTGAAGCAAAAATGAAATGTAACACCTTTCATATAGAAATATCCATATAGAAGATATCTTTCCTGAAGATAACGTTCAGCAGGCTGGAAGAAGAAAAGGGAGGTTTAAGCTCCCACAAGAATAAACCTCAGTGATTTGGTTTCCCTTTATCCACAAGTCTCCATCTCCAACAGGCCCAGCAAACTCTAAGCTTTGCCTGACTTCCACCAGGACCATGGCACAGGTCTGGAAAGTTTAACTACTTTTGGTGGCTACAGGAAGTTGGAGGTTGTGTTTTCAAAGAATAAATTTGTCCGGAAAAACCATAACGAAAAAGAAGCAAAACAAAGCACCCTCCCTTGCCAGCATATCTGACACTCCTTAGTACTACAGGAGACAGATTCTGGTGCCCGTGATCCCCTAAGACTGTTTCAGGGCTGCAATAATGAACCCAACCCAAGCTAATGGGTTTCACAGGACCAGCAAACATCCATTTTCTTTTGCTGGTCACTGATTAAAAGAAAATATATTTGTCAAGTTTAAGCCTTCACCTTTCAGCCTACTGCCGACGTGCCATATAAACACTTCTTGTGAAACCCTTCCAATTTACATTTCAATGGGCCGCAACCCTCATCCACACTGACATTAAAACCTCCCGCAGTGGTTTCCTCAGAAGTACAAAACGCCAGCATCCCCGGGCTCCTCCTAGATTTTATTCTTGACCTTCCATAGGTTCCTGTAGGGGCTGACAAGAAACCAGACCTTCACATCATGTCAGTGCTTGGCTTGAGCAGAGAGTCTCAACCCCAGCAGCAATAATGCTGGTAGCGATGCTGGTTTTTACTGGGTGGACAGCCAGAGCAGTTTTCCTACAAAGGCATCTCATATCAGTTCCCACAGGCTGCAGAGCAAACATTTGGAGGAGGGAAGGTGCAGGGAAGACCAGACAAAACCGGTGGGCTCTATCAGCTGGAGTAAGTTTGAAGTTGCTTAGTTCGAGATAAAATTCAGTATCACAACAGGAAATCCCAAGGCCTGTTACTGTCCCCTATAATTGCTGTTGGTCTGGCAGTACACCCGTGTTGCTGAGCCATCCCTTCTCACTAGAAAGAGTTCCCAACACCTCCCCCCTCCTTTCACTTTGGCAGAAATCCGAGTGTATCCTCCACACTCCAATCTAAAGTAAACCGCCATGTCATCGCCTGAGCACAAAAACACACAAATACCCTCCCACCTTCAGAAAGCAGCAAAACATTAAGCTTTATGGGCACAACAACTAATATAAAAAAAAGCCCAACTATTTAATGCAATGTTGTGGTTGAGAATTTAACCACACAAAAGGCAGAAAATTCAAACGTACAATTCCCACAGAAACCATAACTTGGCCACGTTTCACATGCACACGTCAAGACAGAAACTTTAACAGCGCATTCCCCCATCTGAATTATTGCATTTGCAGAAGAGGTACAGCTCTCCTCCTCCTCCCTTTGCTTTTTTCACCTCGTTTTTTTCTCATATATGAATCCCCAGTGGCAACATTTATGAAAAATTAGGGAAGGGGATGCCGGGGAAAGGGGGAGGAGAGCATGACTTTGGATAAACACACATGCACTGGAGAGGGTTCAAAGGCAGAGCTTAGCCTCCAAACTGCTTCCAACTTTGGCTGATTTGTGTCCAGGCCCCCAGGTTTAAGTCGTCCTCTGGGGCAATCCCTGAAGGCTGCACCATAACTTAGCCTGATCACACAGCAGCCAGCCCTAGACACATCCCCAGCAAGAGCTAAACCTGGAGGTAACTGCCCAACAGCCAGCCTGCCAAGCCTCAGCTCCTTTTTCAGTCCTTCAGCGTGGATTTTAGTTTTGCCAAAGATCTACCCAAATCCACTTTGGCCAACACATTTCTGTTTTCTGGATCAATGCTCCACAAGGAAATGAGGTTCTTTGCAGCCTGTTGAACTCATCCCTTAGTGTGAACAAGCCATTACTCTTTATAGGTTAGGCTGAGTGAGGTCAGCCTTAGTACCAGCCTGGAATGAGGACATAAGTCATGGCTCTAGACCTGCAGTAGGTTCCCTTCACCACTTTACCACTGGAGATGAAACAATGTCAGTAATGCCGAAAATCACCATTTCCAAGCTTTGCTGGTCAGCTTTGGGAGCAGTAACTGCTGGTGCTATATATGCAGGCAGCTAAAGCTTCCTCCATCTGCCAACCTTGCTGCTTAATCCCTTCCTACCTGCTCCGAAGAGGGAGGTACAGTAAGCAGTATGATTTTTCGTTCCTCAGTTTCCAGCCCCAAGGTTGGAGTCAACTTCGCTTGAGTACCTTTACTCTTATAAGCAAATAGGTCTTTGTACCCAGAGGGAAGATGTGGTTCCAGGCATTGATCTGGGCTGCATGCTCACTTGGCCCCAGGCAGTCACAGAGGCCAGTATGAAATATGTTATACTTAGTGTGCTGAGCTGTGTCTGCTCTGGCTCTGCGGAGCCCTTCCTGAGTGGCCTGAGCAGTTGGAAATTTGAATTTCTTGGCACTAGTGAATTTCAGCTTGTAGAAGGGAGAAAAACGAGGTAACTTCTCCATTCATTTTACAACAATTAAGAACATAAAAATAGATGAGCCATTTTGAGTCACTGATCGCCCATCCACCCCAGTATCTCGTCTCCCCCAGCGGCAAGCACTGGGTGCTTCAGAAGCAAATATAAACAGCATGGCAATTACAGTGATCCCTCCTCTGGTATAACATCTCAGATTCCAGCAATCAGCAGTCTGGGGACTTCCTCAGCCAGAGGTTGCATCTGGACCATCGTGTTTAATAGCTCCCAGTAGACTTCTCCTCCATGAATTTGTCTAATCCCTTCTTGAACCCATTTATACTGCTGGCTTCTACAACATCCTGTGACAAGGAGTTTCACACTACAATTGTGCACTGCGGGTGTTGGGGAAGAAGGGGGGGGGGGAAGGAAAACTTCCTTTTTGCTGATTTAAACTTGCTGCCTAATTATTTCAGGGGGTGCCCTCCAGTTCCAGTAGGACAAACAGCAGCAAAAAGTCATTGCTTGGGAACTCGCTCCCCACCATTCAGAGCATTATCAGGTTCATCCAAGCTTCACTTTTATGGGCTAATCAGTATCTCATACAGTCTATTTACTGTCCCTCATAACAGTGTAATTCCATATATTCATCACCTTTCTCAATGCTTTTCTGTTTTCACTGTAAGCCTTCTGATACAGGCAATTTCTCATTGGCAATGGAGGGTCCTGATAAATAACCTGAGTGTATTTACCAGAAAAGTTTTCAAACCAATTTATTTACCCTGAAAATCCAGGCATAGAAAAAGAAAAGAGAAAGTTCAGTTTGCATTTTGGTGGCTTCATTGACTTCAATTGAATGACTGAGTTTTTAATCAGATTTGTGTCCAATCTTCTTTCATCCATCCAAGCTATCTCCTGAGCTCCTACATACACCCATATATAATAAAACATTCATATTATAGCACAATGATATATTATTTTTCAATAATTACTATAATTGAGTTATGTAATAATTCATAATTATATAGTAAAATGCTGTGATGATATAAGCATAACACACACACATATATATATAGATAACCTTATTACACATACATATGCATGCATGTTATACATAACAAAGAAACAATACAAGACATAACTTCCTTTGACAAATTTAATTATTAATTCTCTAATTTAAGCCAGTATGTCCCAGTCAGGAGAGGTTTATTGACATACATCCCATTCCAGGATGAGCATGCATGTTAGAGGGGAAAGTGGGTGATTCATGGGAAGAGGGGAGGAACATAAAAAATTAAGAGTAAGGATTTAAAAGAAGAGTGAGTTGATGTACCTTCATCTTGTTTACTATAGTCACTACCACCTTTTGCCCAGCATCACCATCTTTACTGGCCTGACAGTGACCATTTGGATCCTGATCCAAGAGAACTAGACAGCAGGACCCTGGCAATGGTCCCCTCTCTACCAGCTTTTCTGAAATCTTGCAGCACCACCCACACGAGCCTTGCACTCTGCTTCTCAGGTCACTTCCTCTTGCATTTTCCCTCCTCATCCTATTTCTGCCCTTCTTTGCCCTGATTTCTGCTGTCCTTTGGATGAAGAAAGATTTCACCATGCCAGGCATGACTCCATCTTTTGCAAGGCTTCTGTGACCACAAGCAGAACACAGAGTAAGACACAGTGTCCTAAATTGTCCAGCAGAGCTGAGTTTGTCAGGTCTCAGGGCAGCTGACAGGACTGTAGCAGCCAGAAAGTGAGAAAAAAAGCTTCTGTCTCTGGTGCTGACTATTCTCTCATCGTTTCTTTACCTCTTCACATGCTTTTGCTTTGCCAGGAAAGAAGCTGCATTTCAGCTGCAAGAACAGGCATAGCAACTCCAGCCTATCTCAATGAACTGTGTTTGTTGTCTCCCCCAAAGAACATTCATCCTATTTATTTAAAGTCATTCTAAGAGACTTTAAAGCTAAAAGGGAGTTTATAAAAATTCCCTGCAGTGATAAAGAAAATTATACTAAAGTGAAAGCAGTACTTAATATTTCCCACATCTAGTGCTTTAACTCATTTTCCTTCTTTCCCCTACCCATATTTTTAATAAAATAAACAAAAGGATGCCATGAAGCCAAAATCAGATACCTGTTCTTTTGCTAAAGAAGACAAGGAGTGATAGTTCACTCTTGGCCAACAAAAGTTTGGAGAACCAGTTACTACCTGCGAGCAATTAAAGATATACTTAACCAAATCCCACATCAAATGTCAACACCATACACCCATGTTACCATGGATATACCTACATGCAAGTGTGGAAATAAACATTCAAGAGCAATTAAATCTTAGTCAGATGCCTAGAAATAAAGAAATGTGATTTGCTGTTCTCACGGACAACATCTGACCGAAAGTTATGGAGCCTGATGCCAACCGTCAGAGCTTCTCTTTAACTTTTCATTGCCTTGGTTTGTTCCTTATTTGTTTGGGACAAATACATACACATAGACATCTCTAAATGTATTTACGTGTGCGTATTAAATACAAACATCCATTCTCCTTGAAAGGATTTTACGAGGGCTAGTTAATGCCTGCACATCATAAAGAAGACCGAAAGGCACTCTGCACACACACATGTATCACTCTTATTGCACCTCACAGTCACTCACACAGCATCAAGCAAGGGAGATGTGAAAACAGGAAAACTCACTTGGCGAAAGGCAAGGCATGGAGGGACAGTCTGGGCCAGGTAGCAAAGGACGTCTTTGTGGGGACCTGGCCCCTCGCTGGCAGAGCAAAGCAGTGCTAAGCACACTATCAATGCATGTCAAATGCAAAGTCAACTTGTGCTCCTGCATGGGGCTGCAGGATCTGGTGGCCCACAGGCAGAAATTCTGCCCACATGGCTATGGAAGTGATAACACCCCACAAAGGGGGTGCTGGGCAATGTAGCAGTGCCACCTCATCAGGTGGGTTTTTTTAAAGGATTGCAAGAGAAACCTCAACACCTCTGTGGGGGATTTTCCAGACAGACCAGAAACACCTGCACATTTTAGAATCATACAATCATTGAGATTGGAAAAGACCTTCAAGATCATCAAGTCCAACCATCAACCCAGCACCACTACCAAGTTCACTACTGAACCATGTCTTCAAGTGCCATATCCACACCTGTTTTTGACACTTCCAAGGACAACGACTCCACCAGTTCCCCAAGTAGTCTGTTCCAATGCTTTAAAACCCTTTCCTTGCCTTAAATATTTGTCTTACAGGCATTTTGACTTGCATGGACCCAGGAAAACATCAAACTGTAGAAGGCAGCCACCATATCCTGTGCCGTTCCAGTAACCAACCCACACATTCTGGTCCTTTGAGGCAGAACTTAGGTCCCCCTTGACACAGATTTGTTCTTAAGGATGTCCAGTGACAGACAGTTACTCGGATTCCCAGGCAATCTAGTCCAGGTTTTCACCAAACTGCATCATTAAGGAGGTCCTTCCTGCTGTCTAAAACCATCTTCTTTCTTAAGGGTGGGGGATGGGGGAGAAAAATGAAGAGCAAACAGTCTATCCAGCCTTCATTAGCAGGTATGTTCTTTGGTGTCTTCTTGGTTGACCTTGTCTACTAAGGCATACTGAGAGATAATAATGATAATAATAATTAGCACTTACATAGCACTTAATCCTCAAAGCACTTTACAAACATTAGCTAATTAACTAAAAGGCAGATTATATATGTGTCTGTACATATAAATAAATAAATAAATATAAAAGATCTGGGAAGCCTGCCACATTCATTCTTGCAGAAGTAAGGTCTTGCAAACTGCCTGCACTACACAAATCTTACTGCTTTCAGTAACACAGCATGCCAGCTTGGTTCAAAGCCCACAGCTTAGCTTATTAGGGTGTACTCTGCAATCCATGTAGACCTGCAGCGTAGGGAAATTTCTTTAGGACAGTCCTGAGATGGTATTAATTAAGCAGTCTGACTTAATTTAATACTCAATAGGCTTATTTTCCAACATGAAGAGTTGCTAATGACTGTAAATACTTGGCTTTTATAGTTGCTAGCACTTTAAATAATTACCAGATACCAATTAAATTCACAGAAAAAGAAACAAGGTCAGGGAAATGGCAGCATTTTTAATCTCCCATCATCTTACAAAAACCCTACATATTTCATTTGCTTTTCCCTTCAGCTCAAATTCCACACAATCTTATGGACAAGCTCATTTTAGGAATGGTTTCTCCTTAAAATGAGCTGCTTCACGTGACAAGCCATGGGCTACTTTTGTCACATCCTTGAAAACTGTGGTGGTGGACACAGAGGTTGTATCAAAGGGAAGGACAAGCCTGCAAACCTATTGGCTGACATGGGAACAGGGAGGCTGGGATCAGCCTGAAGGGCAGACTGTAGGAAACACCACTTTCAGCATCTCCTCATGTTATGATCCACTTATCTGTGTCTCTACACTTTGACACAGTTATGGCTGTCCCAGAGACATGAAGCGCAGCAGCACTGGGCAATGCTCTCGCTGACAGTTCTGGCTGCACTCATCTATCTCATGGAGTTGGAAATGGTCTTTGGTACTTGCCTCCACCTTTCCCTTCACCTCCCTCTCTTCTGCATCTTCCAACATTATGACTGAGCTTGAGATCCAGATATGTCCCAGACTAGTAGCCTGTGGTAGGTGTTGAAACTCCAGCAAGACAAACAAAACTCCAGCAAATTAAAGAATGAAACTGTATGAAATGTAAATGGAAGGCCACCTTGCTGACTTGTGGGAAAGGCAGTTGTGATACAGTGAGATCAAATTCGTGCCTCCCTCAGGGGAAAAAAATCAAATTTAAAATGCTGTTCTCCCTTGCACTTTGAAATGTGACTTGGCTGCAAATATTGGCTGTGAAATCCCTCCCTGCTCTCAGCTTTTCCTTTCCCCTGACACATGCAGTGGACACAAGGTACCACACATATCAACGTCCATATCAAATCAAGAAGATTTAAACCTCTGTAAGAGAAAAAAAGCACAGATATCAACCTCTACAGATTCTCTTGTGCAGTGGCATGGGCCAGGTCCAGTTTTCCTACAGAGCCAGTGCAACATCTGTTTCAATACTCTGGATCCCCTCCTCAGACAGAAGATCTCTGCCTTACAAACCAGTTCTTACTCTGAATTTTTTCTAAAGCTGTAAAAAAAACAAACAAAAAAAAAATCATGTAAAAAAAGTGACAGCCAAAAGCTGAACATGTACCTATTTTCAAGTGAACTACAACTCTTTCTGCAACAGGGCAGGTATAAAACAAGCGTACATCACTGCAAATTCATACTGTCACCCCCAGACTCATATCATGACACCTGACAGCAGTAATAGGACTTGTTAAATTGAAAGGGGGAACAAGAACCTGCTTCCAATTGCACAGGTCTCAGAAGGCAATGGGAATCATACCAGGCAGATGAGAAGAGAATTTAATGCTTCATATTGTAATTTATTCACTTTTAGGAAATGAATCAGACATGAAATTGAGCCTGAGATGTGCTTGCTGAACACCTTAAATATTCCCACCACCAAAACAAAAGCAGCGTTTGTGCCATTTTTTATTTTATTGTTTTTATTTTTTCTAGTTGCAGTGGAATCCCTCCCTCTCTGGATACAGCTGGACCATCTCTGCCAGAGGACATCCCTGGGGCTCAGAAAAACACTTCTAAAGAGCTTTTTTTTTTTTTTTGCATTTGGAATGCAGTAGATTATATCAAGTGTCAGATATTTTCAAAACATTTCCCAAGGGACAGTACTCCTATAAATTCTCCACACATACACTGCTTCACTTTCCCCACTCCGAGTGCTGTGCCATCCACAGACCTGGTGGTGTTACCGCAGGAATCAGTATAAAGACTTGCACTGGCTGCAAATTGGAACAGTGGTTCCCAGTGCTTTCTAGGACTATGCACAAGAGAAAATAAGCTTTATTTAAATACACAAATCCATTGGATAGCATCTTTTTAAATTCTGTGAATGCATAAGTTAAAGGAATTTTATAGTTGTTGAAATTACTAATTTAGAGGCTGACAGATCTTTCAAAAAAAAAAAAAATTGAGAAAAACTATTACTTCCCTTCTGGCTTGGTGATCACATAATACAATTTTGATATCTGCACATTTTCTCAGAATTAACACACTCAACAGATGTTCAGACAGAAAAGAAATAATTTTGTTCACAAAGAAGCACACTGTACAAATGGCAAGCCAATATTAGCAAACTAAATCCATCTACATGTGCTCAAACTTATTATGGTGTATGCACATATTCGAAAACATCTGTGTATAAGTTTAAGTGTGTTACAGAAGACCCTGGAGAAGTCGTCTGGTGTGTCCCCAACGTCTTCAGATGCATTTTTTGCTATCCAGAGAGCTCATGAAATGAACCTTGCAGATCCGCTGGCCTCTTTAAGCAGCATTTCCAACCTCTGAAGTGCCTCCATGAAGCTGAAGAGAATATGGGACTTCAGCAGGCTGAGCAGAGCTGGAAATTGAAGTGCTTTGAGCACACTTGTATCTCGTTTTTTTATCTCCAATAGGAGAGCGTGCTCTCATTTTGTGGGGTGCTCAGAGTCACCACAGTCTCCATTAATCTGGAAATGAGGTGAAGAGATAGTAGATAGAAAAAAGGAGAGTTAAGGAGAAGCCAAAATATTTGAAGACCCTGATCTGAGATGCCAACATCATACTCCTTACTTGTTTCATGCCTTGCTGGGGGAGTGGCTCAGCCACTGCAGGGAGCCAGGAGGAGCCCTCCCACACCCTGGGGCAGTGCAGGAGCAGGAACAGGTGCAGACACGGTCCCTGTGTGGCTTCAACCCCAAGGGAGGGAGGGCACACAATAGGAGGAGGAAGGAGGGCTGAAGAGGACTCACCATCACCTTAAACTCTTGCTCTGCGTGTTCCCACAAGCCAGAGAAACACCCCACCTGCCCCTGGCAGGGAGATGATGTGTTCAGAGATAAATACTCACCCTGCCCATAGGCCTTCCAACACCCACAGGCTCATGGGCTCTGCCCACACGTAATCCTCCCTTTCTGTAATTCCCTTGAAATCGGGCCTTAACTAAGTTTTTTTCCACCTGTCACAATCCACAGGGAAATCCCCGGCTGGATTCACCCCACCCAGCCAGCCGTGGCATGAAAAGGTTGCGAGTACACGGCAGCCTCATCAGAACCAACCTTCATAAAATACTTGAAAACAGAATACACAGAAGAGCTTCTCCCAAAAGATACAAGTCCTCTCTTTATTGTGTGAACTACTCTATGAAACCAATGTGCTATTTATGTCTAAAAATGAAAGGCAATAATAAAAAAAGGACCGTTTTATGTTGCTCAGCAAGAAATAGCACTCCTACATAACCCAACTCTTTAGAGTAAGGGTCTTTGCACACCAGTCAAACATTCCTTTGACTCCGACAAAGTGGAATAAAATCTATTTCAAATATATTATTTGATGAAAGCAGATGTCAGCAGATACTGCCTATGTAATTGATATTTGATTTATTCAAGATTTATGCATGCTGTGCCTTAGATTTATTAATGATAATCCCCTGCTCTTGTGTTTAATATAGTGGAACCAAAACATAATTTGCTGGGATCAGTCAGAAATGCATCAAAGTGATTAACTCTACATGCAAACCATTATCCAGTGACATCCCTACTGTGCATAGTGCAAAAGGAGGCAATAATACAGTAATTGGCTTCACTTAAGCAAGTCAGATATTTGCTGTGATTGCTGGTAAAATTTGGTCCCTTTAATCTCAATGGTGCTACTTCTTCACATCCTTCATCTTCCCTTGATGCATTTCTGTTCACAAGAGAGTCAGAAACTTAAAATAATAATAATAAAAAAAAAATTAAAAAGCACACAACCAAAATCCCTCCAACAACCTGGCAATTTAACATGAGGAAATCATCAGAATCACAGTCAGCACAGCAATTAAACACAGCTCTGCTCCTGAAAGCAACTAAGAGGGTTTCTCCCACATCCAGGAACATGCTATTTGCAGGTTGTTCATGGCATCCCTCTCATTGCAGAGATGGGATGGGGCAGAGGAACTCCATAACCAGCAGGACACTTGGTGTGCCCAAGGAGTGAGGAGGAGATTTAAAGCTGACATAGGACCCAGTGCCCTGTATCAGGAGGGGAAGCACACCCTGAGGAAAGGCCAGGGGGAAGGTGGATAGAGAGCAGCACAGCAAGAATAACTTGAAAAGATCTCAAAAGAGGGATTAAGTTCAACGGGGAGGAGAGATTGTGACTCTACAAGTAGTCACTGGGGCTGGAAAGGTATCTCCTCCTCTTTGTCTCCTCCTCACTGCTAGGTGCTAGTCCTTTATCCCCTGAAGGGGCAGGGCTCTTGGGGCTGGGGACAGAGACTCAATTGAAGAGGCAGAGAGCGAGAAAGGCACAGAAAGCCACAGTCCACATGGGCAGGAGGAGAAAAGCTGTTAGAAAAAAAGCAGCCTGTCTCCTGTGAATTTTCTCACCGGAGTCATGACAGCCAAAGACTCCATTTAACCTAATTAATTTGTTCCACTCTTGAACAATACAATTTCAGTTACATGTCTTACGAGTTGTTACATTTCCAAGCAGATTCATTGCCACCGCAAGAGCAGCCATGTGTTTCTGTGTTGTGGAACTAAATTTTTATCTCTTGGACGAGCACACTCATTCTGCTCCTGATTGCTGACCTGCAAAATGGGCTAGATTCCTCTTTGGAAAACCCAGAAACCACCTTTTCCCTGAGTCCCTTAGGCGCTGCAGCAACAAACGCTATCTCAGAGCAGCTCGCAGAGCTCTACTACATTATTTCAAGTGCTAATCCTGGGAGAAGGTCAAATAAAGAGATACTGAGTGAAGGTCAAAATTTTATTCACAAAACAACTCTACAAGAGTCAAATCAGTTTCCAGTTCATGGATTCTCCTCATCCCCACTCAGATTCACAATGACTGCAGCATTCTTCAGAAGCTGTACCCAAATGAAAGCCCTGACTGAACAGGATGGCCAGATCTTGTAGATTCAGAGAGATCCAGATTTTGCAAAAGAGCTCTGACATGATAAAACCCAACAAAGCAAGAACACCCTTCTGATCTCTGTAACCACCATTCCTGAAGCTCTCAGGGGGGTAGCGCTGCCCTAACAAACAGTAAATGGGGTGCTCTGACATTCAGTCTAATCAGAAAGTATATGTCTTGAGAGAAGAGTTTTTAAATGGGATGTTCACACCCATCATCATTATCACTTACAGAAAGAATATGTGCTTATTTTCTCTTTCTTTCCACCAGAAAAAAACAAAATGTAACAAAAAAAAAAAAAAAAGAAGTCTCCATTCATTTCTCCTAGATACAAGGGTGATGTGCTATTATACAGATTTTCCTCACGGAAAAAAGTTCATCCTTCTTTGAGGGTGGTGGGTGAAGAACGTGTTGCATGGAAGCCACATCAAATTCTCCAGAAAACAGAGTTGCAGCAGTGAGAACTGGACACTGGACTTGCCTTACCTCAAAGAAGCTTTGTGACCTGGAAGATAGAAAAGAAGGACCCTTTTCTTATTCTCTCATTTTCTAGCATCCAGGAAGAGGACAGAGCCAGGAGGCAGCAAAATCAAGCAAGTCCCAGGACAAGTAAAAAAAAGAAAAAAAAAAAAACAAACAAACTCCGAAGTTAGAGATGGTCTATTTTATTCACAAAGAAAATAAATTCTGGAGGTAGAATAATTACTCTTTCTCATTTTTCCTCCCCTCCTACCAAAACAAGCCATCCTCCTTCCTGGAGCTTCCTGTCCCTTGATACCCAGCTAGAGAAGAGTCTCTCCTTGTCCAGCATATGCCTCAATGCACTACTGTTCATGGTTTGCACTTTAGTACAACCATTTCTAAACAGTACAAAAGAGTCATCTTCTCATGGGCTGTGTAATTCTCCCAGTATAGAGTTTATGATCTAACCAACTTCAGCAAGTCTTTCTCTTTTCTACCTGGTTATTTAAAGACATAAAGTTGCCCTGCATTTCAAAAGGATGTAGCTGACAAGGTGAGAAGACGACATCAATCGTCTCTGGTGGGAAGGGTCTGCAATTCCCTACTGAGTTTATCTTTGAACAAAATGAAGAAAAATTGAAAGCTTCAATTACAAAGAGAATTCATATCACATGCAATTTTAAAAACCCAAATCTTCATTAATATACTTTTTCCAGATTGAGAATAATCACAGCCATCTGGAGATCAAATTATGAAATAGAGACTTGTGCAGTAAGAAGGAATCTTGTCACTCAAACCTTGTACAACTTCGTCCTTTAAAAAGATTGCTAACATCGATTTTATAATGCTCTGTTTCATCCTTCCTCTGGACTGCTTTATCCTTAAAGTTCCAGAACACCCCTGGTATGCCCATGGAACAACTGAGACAGCTCCTGATCATGTCATTTCATCCCTGCTATACAGTGCCAAGTTATTGATGGAAGAAAGGGAGATAATTACCAGGAGCAGCACAGATACAATAGAAGAAACATGCATTAGGAGGAAAAGAAGTACCAAGACCCAGACAAGCCATTAGCCTACTCTTGCCCATGGATTCAGAAAAGTCCCAGAGACAGCTGCTGCCCTCCAAGCCCAACAAGCTCCACGTGGGGCCCCTCTCCTGCAGAAGGCTAAATCCAGAGAAGAAACCTCTCAGAGCAGCTGCAGACACTGCTTGGAAAGGCTTCTGGACACACAGAAACATCCCACAAATGTTCTTTTCCCTCTCCAAAGCTGTTTTACTGTAGCCTGTCTTCACCTCCACTTTATGCCATCCCTTCTTCTGCCTTCTCTTTTTCTTTTTCCTCTTTTAGACAAATTGATCTCTTTTTCACAAAATCAAGCTCATGCCACCACACTGAGGAATTAAGAGAGCCTTATGCTGTACCTTGAGGGCATCTTCTACCCACCCTACTCTGCCCCCTTTCCCATTTCCACTGGAATGTCTCTGAGATACGATACACCTATGGCTCCATGTTCGTGTCATGATGAGTGTTCATGTTGACCTCAAATGTCCTACAGCAAAAAACACAATTCATGACAACTCCCACTTCCAAAGCTCAATGAAACAACAGTTTGTGTTTTAATGATGTTGATTACATTCCTTTAGAACACAAAATCAGAAAACTTCCAACTATTTTGTGCTTGACCCCATTCAAAGTGATCAGTGCTTTAAACTTCACTGTCCATCCCACAACACACACACAAGAACCCAAACTTGGAGTCTCTTCCATCTCAGAATAATAGGACAGACATCCAAAAATCACAAGATAAGCTGAGAACGAGTGATATACTGAAAATACTCTACTTTAAAACTCATTTTATATGCCTCATGGATGTGATACTCTCTAATGGCCACATCTTCATGGTCTTTTCCACAAGCCAGGATGACTGCTTCTTTAAGGGAAGACTGAGGATTTTCTTTGAAGGCATGCCTTCAGGAACTGTGAGATCAAGGGAAGTATGAAAGCAAATGCAAAACATCAAGTATCAGAAGAGTCATGGTTAAAAAAGAAAGATGAGCTGACAGTGAGGACAGGAGGTCAGTTCATTAGGGAAATTCTGACTTAAAGCACAGGAAATTTTTCTCAAGAGAACCAGGAAAATAACAGCTTACATTAAGTTACGTATTAGTCTAGTGGTTAAAAAGATATGCCCTTTTTTAAGTGCTAAAAGTACATAAATGGTTAATCATACAAGTAACATTATTTCCCTAGCACCACTTCTGCTCTATGATTAACATTGTTACTGGGGCAAATATCACCCAAGTAAAAACCCTTTCTATCACTGCATACTATGAGAGTACAGAAGTGCTTCTCAACTCTGCAGTTATACAGAATACAGACCTTTTAAAAACTCAGTGCAGACCCAAAGTGAGAAATACGGGCTAGCAGGACTTGCACCCAACCAGCTTTGAACTCATCAGCCAAAATTTCCATGCCTTTCAAGGCTTTTAGATGAGCTGATGGAAGACACTTGGCCAGTGGGAAAGAATTACAAGTTGACCAGTACCAATCTGTTTAAATTCACTGCTGAGCTATAATTGTAATGCCTGGACAGTTGACCCATGTTCAAAACACACCAGGAGAAAATAGGAAATACCATCTTCAGCACTGAACTAGTCCTGTTTTGACAATGCTCTCAATACAGCTTTCCTGAAAAAAACCCCATCTCTTTGGGTCCCTTCGTTCTTGATCCATGTCTCTGTTGATGTCATTTGTGCCATTCATTTTCTCTGTAGTTTCTAAACATGTTATCCCCTCCGCCATCTACATCTCTGAGCCCAACAGCAGGTGAGCAGCTCTATAAGACACCGCACAAACACTTTTTACTAAACATTTCTTCCTACAGGAAGGAATGGTGGCTCTGAAACTCTCCTCACATCTTCCCCTGTGAACGGTGCCCTAGGAAAGAAACTACTTGGCCAGACCTTCTTCCATAAGCAGGCCACTAGTTATGGGACAGGGGTACAAGCCATGAGCTACATGGGGAAGGAAATTGGCAATGCATGGGCTGGTGCTAATGAGCAGTACTAGTTCCTGCAATGAATCCTTATCTAAAGACTGCACCTCCGAATAAGGACATTTTAGGGATATGAGGATGTTAACAGGATATGACATCGACAATTTAATACAGTGAGTGTCTCCTCTGAGCTAAGTGTCCCGGCCTTGGCAGAGAGATGATAGTGTGCTAGAAATATTAAACTAGCAACCTCCATGGAGATACATAGCTACGAGTAAGAACAGAATCTGAAACCCTGTCTTCAGGATAAGTCATCAAACAGATCCTCCTAAACAGCGGCCAAATATATATCCCCATCTACTGCTGTAGGTGTTAATGGAACAGCTCCCAAATATGAATGCTGAAATAACATCCTGATCTCCTGTAACCAGAGCTAAGAGGATTTGCCATTGATATACCAGCTCTGAGCTGGATTTACTTCAAAATTGTCAAAAGCCCCTGCAATGGCATAAAGCACGTTTTTGTGTCAAAGGAATCCAGATGAGTGCTTCACATGGGGCACTGGGCAACACATAATGAATTCCACATTCTGGTTTTGTCCCCAGAGAAGGCTTCCAAAGATTCCGCAATGGAACAAGAGGTTTATTGAACAGGACAATGCGAGAGGAAATCTATTTTACAACTTGAAACAAGCTTCTGTCCACAGAGGATGAGCACAATTTGCTGCTGGAAAGAAAACTAATATTAAGCAAAACAGCCTAAATAGAAAAGGAACAAAACTTCACCTTTTGTAGTTCTTCACCCACATATTTGTTGTATGTGTGCACCCAGCCCCACACACATATCTATGTAGCGTGTCACATAGATAATATGTAGAAGCACTCTCCAAACACAAAGGAGCTAAAAACAACATAATCCTGTCTTCTGGAAGTTCTTGGTACGGAAACAGTAATTAGATAATTCTACACTTGAATGTAGTACAGATAATCAGAGCTTTCCCAGGGGCATTTTAGAATTAGAAGGAATGCTATTAAGGAATACAAATCTTTTATTTCCTAAACTGCCAATAAAAGGAGACGATCAACTTAAAAAAAAAAAAAAAAGGGCAATGGAAATAGGTTGCTCTTAAAAAAAATAAATAAATTCAGACCAATTTACTTCAATTTCATGAACCTAAATAGGATGTCATTGCGCCAGAGAATTAATTGGATTGTAAATAAAACTGAAACCGATCAGTAAGTTTTTATTGCTTGTGATGAGTGAGATGCAAGGAGTGTAGAAAAAAGCATAAATGATGAAAGTTGAATTTGTTCTGAAAAAATTCTTTCAGTTTGAATAATCTGCAGGGTATTAACGGCACTGGTAAGAATTTTTATTATAAACATATGAGGACAGTGTGAATCAGGAATAATTCTATTTAAACCAATGGGATTGCACTGAGGGAACATTTTTGAGGGCTGCTGAGTGGAAACTAACTGAGATCTACATACTCTTTTGATGAGAGCAGAATGGGAACCGTAGTTCTTGTGTTGTTTTTCCTCCTTGCTGCAAAGTTGCTTTTGTGCTCTTATAGAAAACTCTTACCTGGAGCAGAGCAGTCGGTCCTCCAGATGAGCACCTCATCTGGATGCTCATGTCTGACTGCAGTGACAACATCCCTTTGCAACTAAAACAAAGACAGCTCCCTGTGAAGCCAGCCAGCTGGAAAGCAGGACTCACTGAACTGAAGGATGTCAAAGAAATGCAAAATAATGCAATCTCAAACCTTTCAAAGAGGTAACCTGGGTGAGACAGAGGTGTTATGATGTGGCGAGGAACTGGGGGCAATGTTTCCAAAAGGAAGCTATGTGAAGTCAAGGATCAGAGTGAGAAAATATACCCTCATTTTGTATTTTGATCAGGATCTTGTGCCTCCTCTTCCAAGGAGCAGGAAAGAGTTCAGGACGTTTGTTGAATGGCCAGCATTTTGGAGATTATACCTGAGGAAGGGAGGTGAAGGTCAAGGACTGACACTTTTCCTCAGCAGTCCACACTAACCATGAGAAGGGGAAAGCCCTGCCAGTTTCAGATGCTAAAGAATGGAGAGGGAAGCCTCCTAACGCAGCCACATTAGTTATAAGCTGTAAATACACATTCTCATCTTGCATCCCCCTGTTAATCTAGAGATTTAAAAGGGTCCATGCAACCTGTGTGCAGTGTTACAAACACCCAAAGCAGAGCGATTTAACTTGAGTAAAGCTACGTAACAACATCACACAATGAAAGTGCAATTGCTACCTGAAACATCCTGGGGTAAAAGCCCAAGGAAAGAGAAGACCTTCTCATATTAATGGATAACAATGGTAGCAAAGTTATGATTTTATTTAGGTTTGGAACCAGCACCAAACTCATAACTAGCTGAGCACTTATATCTTGGGATGATCCTCTAAGGGGAGCCACAGAAGTGGCTTACTGTCCAGGTCTCCTGAGGACTTCCTTCATGGAAAACAGTATTCCTTGACTTTCTTGCTGCAGACCTAGGTTTCTATATACGGTGAAATAGCTGCACGCCATACCTTATAAAGCCTTCCTATGCAGCCAAAAAGGGGTTTAGGAGATCTGTAATGAGTGTTTCAGGAACTAAACCTCGATTTGTTTATCCTAGCTCTTTAGAGAGTGAAATAGCTCAAGGAAAAGCAAAACAGGGACAGAGAAAGAGCACATGCGCAAAGGAGATGGACCCTCACAGAACAACATAGCATACTAATTCATTCTGATCTTGCTATTTAGTACCTGCGAAGTCTACCATTATGCATTATTAAATTCATGTATTATTGAATCACAATCCTTGTTGCCTGGTAAGAAATGTGGATGATTTCTTAGCTTAGATTAAAGCACTGCTTCCCTTATTTGAATAAAACTGCATTACTGGCTGCCTCTCATGGTAATCAGAAAACTGCATTAGGCAGGTAGTACTGTATGAATTAAAAAATAATGAAACAAGACTTTTCAGTCAGACATTGTTCCCTCGCCTGCTTTTCATGACAGCAGATTCCCTACTCTGAGTTGATAAGACAACAGCAAATGAAGATAACAACATGAGAGCAAAATCATTCACTCTAATAGGCTCCACCTGTGCAGGCTCCAGCTCATTTACATGACTGCAGAAAAATTAGAAATCATGCAGCAATTAGTCTCTTCTAGATTATGCACTGTGTCAACTGATACCACTCTGGAGAGCACTAGTGCTAAAATGGTTTCAAAAGATAAATCTACTAGCCTGTGCAAACATTTTTAATTACCTGGAAAACTGGATTGCCTGTTTAGAAAACTCTGCTGTAAATGAGGCTGCCCACACAGCCCTGGAATCAAATGTCACCAGCTTCAAATGTTTATATAACTGACTTTTATAGTGTTTGATGGCTTGGTGAAACTGAACCACGTATCTGCTTTTGCTGCTGTGTAGCTGAAGGAACATCTCTTTGGAGAGAGGTAATGGAATTGAGGTAAAAGGAATTTTTCTTCCTGGTTTGTTTTTTTTGTGTGTGTGTGTAGCAGGTATTGATTCCTTTAGTCTCAGATCTCATCATCCACTCTGGTCATCCATTGCAAAACGATGATCATTCACAGCACTGAGCAAACCTAGCAGCTATTTACAGGATAAAAATTAAGGGCTGCACTGTGAACCCTGTACTCTCCCCAGTAAGGAGCTCTTTACCTAAGAGGCCCAGTGAAGTCAATTTAACTGCTTACGAGTAGCTGTTCATCCTTGTGAAGAAGCAGTTCACAATCTGGGCTTCAATTCTCTGCCAGGGTTAGCATATGTGCTGGTGGAAAGGCAAGTCAGCACACCCAGCTGGTGCAAATCTGCAGCGCTCCCAAACTCACAGAAGCTCTGCAGATTTGCACTGAGCAATGATCTGGACCTCTTTCATGAATCCTGTGCTCTCCACACCTTGGCTGTTGTTAATGAGAGTTTAAAATAATCTATAGGAATTTGAAAATGATGCTTCTTTGGTATATTTAAATCTTTCTCAAAGAAAAGAAAAAAGAAAAGGCCTCAGAGTAACTGGGAGAAAAGAGCAATGAAAGCACCGCAAAGACTTTGAGAGCTACAGAATTTAATTCAGAGCTAGGTCCTTTCTCTTTATCTGACTCATTCTCTTGAGAACTCCAGAGCAAGGAAATACCTAACCATGAAACTTGCAACCTCTAGGACTGCTCTTGCATTCATATTCTATATAGGATATTTCCACAGAATGTAATAATGTAGCTTTATAATTTGAGCTGGATGAACCCATGAAGGGCTACCTTAATAGCACAGTCACACCTTTGGTCACATAAACTGTTCCTGCAGGCTGAGTTTAGATGTAGCATCTAGCCCTTGAAGTTTTCTTCTTTTTCTCCTTAAAATACTGTCTGTGACTTTTTAAGTCACATAGAATAAATTCTGTAGTTCACAGAAGTGGATCTGATGAATGTTACCCCCATCTCCACATCAGCTCAGTTCTGATGGGGCAGCAGGTTTGCATTAGTCTTAACTCAGGACCTGTGAATTAATCCCTCTTTAATTATCAAGACTTCTTGTTACAGCTTTTTAGTTTAGAATTTCTTAGCTGAACATAGTCAGCATTTCCAGTTACAAATTAAAGAGCTTAAGATTGTTCTCAAAGCTAGGTCCTTATGAGTTGGACTACATCCCTTGGTCCCCTCTGGGAAATGTAGGTGCCATGGAGTCACAGCCCCCCCAAAACCCCAGAGATCCTTCAGAGCTGTCAGGTGCATCTGGGAGCTGCAGTGCTTTGATGGGGCTTGGCTGAACTGTGGAACATCTTGCCACAGGATGATTTGAATATTAAAAAGTTAATGTGGAACTGAAAAAAAAAACCAGACTGGAAAAGATGAGGGGCCTGAGTGCATCCATTCTGATATATATCTTATAAAATACCCCACTCTTCCCCTGAGCAGCCCACAAGCTCTGGGGACTGATATCTGTGAGTGGGACACCATTCTCCTTATTCTTATATTTCTGTTAACTTCTTGCTTCACATACTAAACTTTGTTTCCATGAAATTTATGAGCAATTGAGAGGTGAAAGGTAAGTTGTTTGTCTGCCCCTGTATCCAACACAGAGCTCATACAGAGAAGGACCCTCCATCCAGGTAAATGACCTGCAGACAGGGTAATTCTGCTCCGTTAATCCTTCATGCAGGATTATGTGCACTCTTCCCTACATTCCCTACAACCTTCATGGAGACAACAGCTCAGGAGACTGGCAAAAACCACTTGGACAGCATTTTCATTACTTGAACCTTTGCCCTGGTCTCTGCACTGGACAGATTCCCACTGGCCATTCTTATGTCCTGGTTTCATGGGTACTGGGTGCCAGAACTTTGCTCATCCACCAAGAGTCATCACGCACAGATTTGCTGCTGCTTTTTTCATTTTAACTCAAATCCAATACAGTTTAACCATTTTGAGATTAATGTATATATGCTTTGAATAGCAGTATAATCAGCCACACAGCAGCACTGTGCAGGAAAGTGATGGGAGGAGAATGCAACAGCCCTCCTTTAAATGTGGCCAGAATTCAAGGGAGCAACTCTGGAGGTGCTGCATGGAGATGTGCATACAGGCACCTACCCTACTGCAAGCCAGTTCATTTGAGCTTTAATAGGAAGGACTGGCAAGGAGAACCTCCTAACAGCTTTAATTTATTCCTTGATGATGCCACAGTTGGTGGTACTGACTGGGATTCAAATATAAAATGGAATTTATGGAGAAATTTATGAGTTTAATGGAGAAATCTGTTAAGAGCCTTGAAAGCCCTTATATAGCTAACGAGGTGTTTTAAGTCCCCTAGCAAATTCTGTGCTTGCTTGATGAGGTTCAAGTTTCATAGTTTAACCAGACAGCAAGGGGAAAGAATGACAGTACATGTGGCAGAGCCGTAACACTGACCATGGGCTGCTCATTTGGAAGCATCTTGGAAGATAGGTTATGAGGCATGTTCATCTGTCATTATTAATGAGTGAAGTCAAAGAATTAACTGGCTAAGCCTGATCTGAGGCTTGTAGTGCCTGATCTAAGACTTATGGACTGGACAACATGCACAGAAACTGCAAAATAATACATCTGATTTGCAACTCTACAGTATCTTAAAACCATCAAGGATAAACAGTGAGAGAAAGGGGGGTTCACGCTTGTCTCACTTTCTGGGATTGCCTTAAGGATACATGGGCAAATTGAGCACTGTAGAATGCAGGAGTTGCCACAAGATGGGACATTCAGCTCACAAATATGAAAGTTATTGGCAGAATACTGAACTTTACATCTAATGAGTAAAGCTGGCTTGATAAATGGTCACTTGAAGGAGATAATCCTTTGCTCCTTTTGTGAAACACCTGCCAACAGGCTACTGATGAAAACCCTTACCTTCAAGCCAGGGGGAATTTTGACAGTGGTGACAGAGTTCCTGCTCAGTTCTGGCTTGTTTGTAACTGACTGGTGAAAACTGAGAATCAGAAACGTCATCTTGCAGAAGGTGTCTAAAATGTTGTATGTTTTCTTTCAATTATGTTAATGGAGACATGTCTCTGACTGTAAAGTCAACTAGCCAAGTAATGCTTCCACTGGGGAATCCTCTGCAGCTTCTTCCTCCAAAGGAATCCTCTCTTCTTCCCCAAATTAACATGTATTTTCAAATGCTTCTCTGGCCAAGCTATGTCTCAGGCCACACAGTGAGCTAACAAGCAAGCAAGCAGACTGAGCAAAATAATTCCCTGCTGCAGATAGCACACATGTACACTCAGTGGTGGCAGGACAGCAAAAGTAATTCCCTGAGTAAGGAAAATAAACTTCGTTTAAAAGTCAACATAATAACATTCAAATAATTGTTTTCCTCTCTGCTCTTTGGCCAGGTTGTGTGGGTTTTTTTGTTTGTTTGGTTTTGGGGTTTTGTGTTGGTTTTTTTTACTGGTAGTTGGAGTTCAGTCCTAAAGGCAATGCAAACTTCAGGATAAAGGGTGATGGATGAAAATGTAGCTCCTGTGATGTGTGTCACAATGAAGGGAAGGAAATTAGTTCAATAACTTGCCTAATGCTCCATATGGAGATAGAAGCGAGGAAAGCATGGCTGCTAGAAGTTAATGTAAAAAACACTAACCACAAATCCAGCGTAGGGCCAGGCTCCAAAACATAAGTGGAAGTGGCCTAGAAAACCCACACAAAGCCAGTAATTTACAAGCAAAGGTTCTGTGCTTCTGGAAAATAAGGGCAAGAATAAAAACTGCCTGTGTTAGTAATCTAGGATCTGGAGCAGAGTAACTAAATCTATTGGGCTTAGACTGCCTGAAGGCATAACATTAAACTGGGGAGAGACAGTCCGTTTAATCTCCAGCATGACAGATGTCCTTAAGGGGATTCTATGTAAATATGCAGTGTATTGTTTTTGCCTTCTTAAAAAAGCTGGAGGAGTTGAACCACCACTCTCCTATCAGATGGTATGGATATTTTGCTCTGCCTTGAAGGAGACGTGTTTAAGTTTAAGAGCCTCCTCATGATTCCAGTTCACCCCTTCCCCTGGGCCAATGTAAATCAGCTGCATTACAGGGATGTTGTAAGTAACCCTGAGCACAATATGCTGACAACATTCTGTCTGTGGATAAGCCTTCACCCCAGGAACACATGATGTGGTCTTAACAGAAGCATCTCTGACTTTACAGCTGCGTATAGGAAAAAAAAATAATAGTGGGGTGTGAGAGGCAAAGAGGGAAACATTACTTTGAGATCACAGAATACAGGGGTCTATATTACATTCCCAGCACCAGATAATAAACCTTTTTTTTTT
>VWZF01003406.1:1300511-1422907 GCA_013396755.1 Sclerurus mexicanus
GGGGGCTAATCTGAGGAAGAAATGTTATCTTTTGCCAGAATCTAAACTGCAGCTTAATTAGACAACAGCATCCAAGGCCTCACGATATTCATATTCCTGCCTAATATCACAGGATGGGACTGAATGAGTTAAACTCAAGGACAGGATATGGGGCCAAATGGGTCTGGAAAGAATTCTTTTTAAAACCCCTGCTTTCAAAATAAATAATGCAGAAAAACACTCACGGAGAAGTCTGAGAATATTCCAAAACAGCCACTGAAGCAGATGATCATACAAATTCACCTGAAAGATAGGAAAGAAGTTTGTGTGTGCCAGCCTGCAACTGCACAAACATGTGGTACATGCAACCTCCAGAGTGACTGAAATGCTGAAAGCTTCTCTAATCCAAAACTAAGCTGATTTTACACTACAACCACAATTATTTTCTTTTCAAAATCAAGCATGCCACTGCCAACTCCGTAGCAGGTGCAAATCAGCACAGGCTTCAAGGGAGTAGTCTGATCTACAGCAGCTGAGGATCTGGTGTAAAATGAGATCATCTACTGAAAAATTAAGAGAAAGGCATTTCTATTTGTCATCTGCCACCTCTTATAATTGCTTAGCAATTTCTGTCTTGCCCCTCTAAAAATCCAAGTGATTGACTTGCTTAGTGCTCTGGCTGTTCCCCACCCTCAGCAAGCTTGGAGTACTAATGCCTCCTGGCCAGGGATACTCATTTGTTCCTAAAGGATTTTGGCTGGCTTTTCTTCCAGATAGAAGCCAAAAGACCATATCCTAATCTTACTTGCGCTCAAAAAACACCGCATAGCCTGGACATATCCCAGACTAAACCATCTAAGAAAGATACACTTTGTTTCCCTAGCAAGGATTACATCCTAAAAAAACAGCCAGAGGAGCAGATCTGCGTGAAGCCCTTCCACCACAACGGGATGTTTCCCACAGCAAAAACTGTACTTCAAACCCAAAACTGCCACTGTGATCTCTGCTACGCTGATCCCCGTCTACCCGTGCTCCAATAAAGCCTTGGAGTTAGCACAGGGAGGAAATGGAGCACCAAGGCAACAACATCAACAGCAGCATTTAAGACACCGTGGAGGTTTAAACCACTCTAACTGGGTGGATGCCCAGCATGAGGGAGCTTTATGGATTAGTTAATGCTGGCATCTTTCTTCTGTAGAAAAAAGACTGGCAGGAACCATCTGTGTCATGGTGTATGGCCCACTGCCACATGACACAGGGCCCAGAGGGTTTACAGAGCATCTATTCTGAGCAACTTTGTAAACCCAAGGCAAGACGATCCCAAGAGTGCAGAACAAACTAAATAGCATTAGTTTTTCCACATCTAATGCATCCAAGTGTGCCAAAGGAAGAAAGCAAAAAAAGAACAAGGGAATCACCAAGCTGAGGGAAAACATCTAGATGGACCTTGACAGTCCCCACTCCATAGCACAAGAGGGTACAGAAAATGTAAGAACACGGTTGCCGCTTTGTTTAACGCCTTAATTTTGAGCTCATAAATAAGACATATCAACTGCCATTCTCAGCTCAGTATCTGCATTAGAACTACTTGTTTCCACCTTTGGCAAATTTCTGCTCCTTTAGAGGAGGAGAAACCCCCCCAGAGGTCATATTGTAATTATAGGAGAGACAAAAGAAACTGTTTCCTAGCCAGTTCATTGCATACAGCGCAAAATCCCAGTCCCAGCAGCGGTGATTACCCTTTTAATCTCCATTTATCAAAATTGCCTTTCACAACCTGTCAGTTGTAACTCCTACCTTGCTTACAAAAAATATATGACAGTAAGAAGATCATCAGCTTCTACCAACAGTAGAAAAATCCTTTTGCCAAACCATCTAAACCCCCTCACAGTCCCAGATATCCAGGATTCACTGGGCTGCATTTGACCTACTATTTTTCAACAGAGACTTTATTCATCATTGCAAGTGGCAGCTCATGGCACACTCAAAATTTGATTTTACAACCACCTTGTTAAATATCATGCAACCACTCCAGATTCTTAAAAGTGAATGCAATGTTTGGGAAACGGGTCCAGTTGGCAAAGATGCCCCCTCTTCATTTGCATAATTATAGGCTGTGCTTTAATACTACTTATAGTTAAGGGTGCCTGACACTTTCCATTAAGAAATTCAGCTTTCATTTACTAAGGACATTGCCAAACTTTCTATGCTTGATATTATATTTTCCTAGCCAGTGTCTGCCTGTCTTGGGCTGAATTATTTGGGAAAGTTTCAGTTAAAACAGTTCAGCTGTCTCCCAGAATGAAGTGAGGGGGAAAAAAACAATTTGTCTGCAAAGGAAAAAAAAAAAAAGCTATAGCCATTTAATGGAGAGGTTCTCACAACCATATACTCTGGAGTGGGAACTTACAGCATTGGGGAAGGATTGCCTGTTGCTGCTCCCACCCAACCCCACCCTTTTGGCCAATTTCTCCTTTTGGTGAACTTCTAACCCTGCAGAGAACCCTCACCTCAAGCATGTTCTCTGTGCACTTCTTGCAGCTAAATTGTCTCAAGGTAAGTTTGCCCTGAATATGTTCCAGATTCACAGAGCTATCACAGGCTGGTAACTTTCCAGGAGCATCCCTGACAGGCATCTGCCCAGCCCAGGCGCAAGAATCATTTTCCAGGAGTCCAGTTTATTTCCTTTCTTCATCTCCCCAAACTGTGCTAAAACTAAGGAGTTCAGAAGAGAGGCAAAGACATGAGGAGTCCTTCCCTTTTCTTCCACCTAGTTCTTCCCATCTGTTCCCTGCCACTTCAAATACAGAGAAAGCCTGCTGATACACGTGCTCTGTTTTGGGGTGGCAAGATGCTGAACTTCCCATGGAGGGCAGAAACTGCTCTCCTCTTCTGCACAAGAAGGTCCTAACCCAGCCTGGGCCGTTACACTCCCCGGTTCAGAAACCTCAATGTCATCCATTAACTCAGCGAAAGGAGCCATGCTAGGGAGCTCTTTTCCAAAGGGCATTAACCAAGAAGGGGATGAACTGAGAAAATAAAACACTCCTCCTTCAACAGTAATAAAAAAAACCCAACCCAATGCAAGAACCTCAAATTCCACATATTCCGATTCATCACTAAAAATCATTTTTCCCTCTGGAAGCATCATATTTATTCTCCGTATGAATAAGCACAGGATACAGTGTACGAGAGGAAGAAATGCTGCCTAGGAGTTAAACCACAAAGTCAAGAGATTGCAATTCTATTCCTGGCAAATACCCAACACCAGCATTTGCAAACCCAACTCCCTGAAGCAAGGCACCAACATCCATATTCAGGCACTTAAACACGGAGCCTTGTATCCAACAGCCTTGCAAGGCCAGTATCAGTTACCCATTGCTCCAAAAATCTCTGCCTTAACTGTTTGGTGTCTTGGTGTCTTGAAGTCATCAAACTCCATTAATAGTGTTCAACCTGCGGAAATATTTGGGGTGGGGAAAAAAATGGACAAAAACCTAATGAGTTTTTCTATGTCTTCTTCCTACTGCCCACAGGTTTCCCCTCCATTTGGCCATGGAAGCAGTGAATTCCTTATCTAGTATCTCTGGTGGAGCAGAAACCTGCCAGTGTGCAGCACATACCTGGGTTAAGAGTTCTCTAACACATATCCCCCCCTTCATGACGTAGTCAGTGATTGCTGGAGGAGGATACAGATGTTCAGGTGTTGTAAGACTTGCAGGTGGAAAAGTCACGCTGTGGGCATCCTACCAATCACAGTGGAATTCCAAACAAGAGAAATTGCTGTCTCTTCATGAGCTGGGAATCACTGGCTGGTGATTCATCAGAATGAAGTGTCTTGTAGTTTCAGGTTCCCAAATGAAATATTTTGCTAAAAATAATCTGCAATTAAATTCTTGTCCTAAATATTCAGAAAAAACTTTCGAAGAATCATTAAGGTTGGAAAAGACCTCCAGGATCATTGAGTCCAATTTTGATCACCTTGTGAACTAGACTAGGGTACTAAGAGCCCCATCCAGTCGTTTCTTGAACACCTCTAGGAATGGTGACTCCACCACTTCCCTGGGCAGCCCATTCCAAGGCTTGACAACCCTTTCAGTGAAGAAATTCTTCCTGGTTTCCAACCTGAACCTTTCCTGTCACAGCTTGAAGCTATATCCTATCTCTAGCTGCCTGGTGTGCTATCACCCCAGTCTCAACAGGAACCCAGCCCAGCCAACACTCACACTCATGCAGCAAGCAATGATGACTGAAGGAATACAGCCACTTTATTCAGGGTCACTTTTATAGGAGAGGTTGGAGGCAGATGGCAAAAGAAAAACCTTGCTCCTCATGAGTTATGCCTATATGTCAATACAGCTTTAAATTTTGACTTCTTTCACAAATGCTCGATCATATTTGCTAACTGGTCATTAGATGCGGCTACATTCCTTTGCATCTTATTAGAAAGCATTCCTTTTTTCTGTAAAAAATAAATAAAGTGGATGCATAGTAAATGCCTAACAGATGAAGCCGTAACAAGCTGTTGCAAAGCACATAACTTGGAGATATTGTTAAAACAATGTGTGTGCCTGTTAAATGCAGAAACATTTAATGTTATTATTAGGAATGTTATAAAATCCACCATAATTTATTAAATATTAAAGTATTTATAGATGGACCCTTCTATGCTATGTAACCGGTTACTACTGTAACAAATATCCAATGCCAAATCTATCATTTAGGCTTTTTAACTTTCCTGAAGCATTTTTTCCCCCTGCTATGAAAAAGCAGATGTTCTAAAGCAACAGCAACTGTAAACTCCCAATATGTGCTCAACGGCTGAAATCTAATATTTAAAATGAGCTGTTCTAGTACAAAATGTCTCCATGGTGACCCTTGGTAGCTGAGTGGGAACTAGATTTGGCAGCAAGTCCAAGCGGATGCAGCTCCTGTTGGTGGCACGCACTGACCAAGGATTCATTGCATCTGGGCTCCAAACCAGGCCAAGGTGTCAAGTATTGCTCCACGCACTCACCAAAAGGAACTAAAGGGGGTTTTCAGCAAACTGCTTCCACAGAGCAAATAGATAACGTGCCGAGTTTGTTGTGAATTAGTAATTTATGTAATGAGGTCAGGCTTTATAACAGGGTTTAACCCCAACAGTAAATCTGATTGCAACCTGCAACCAGTAATCAACAAAAGCTATTTTTAATAGGGAAGTGCCCACGGAGTTCACCTTCTTAAGTTGCTCAAATATCCATATGGCCGTGTACTATTAAAGTGAAATTAAAGGTTTACTTTGTTTTTTAAGTTTGGGTGTTCAGATAAGTCAAGCCACAAAAAACGGTGTGACTGCTCAACAACTGAACACTGTGCCAATAACTTTAACAAAATATTTCAGCATCTCAAGCTATATTAGAATTGGAAGAAAAGAATTTCCCTACTTCACACCAAAAAAACCAAACCCTGGAGTTCTTCCAAATTGTCCTGGTTTTAGTTTGAGCTGTAGAGGAACGAAAGCACTAAGAGTAAAATTCAGTTCTCCTTCTCAGTCCAGAATCTTTGTTCTGATGAAAGCTGGATTGATGCCAGTGGAGCTGACAGCGATCCTTGCTCCTGATGGGGAATGCCAGAAAATTATTGTTACTGAAAATTCAAACCGCTACATAATCTGGTTAAGATTTAAGAATAAGTAATGTTTTCTCTAATAACAGTTTTCATAATGGAGCCTTTCTCACATGCAGGATGACATTAGGCAGGGACTGGTTGCCAGTCAACCTGAGGTGCTCAACACCTTCCAGAAGACAGTGCAGTGCACATGACTGGTCCTTATACTGCATATTTGCTAGAAAAAAACATGGAGCTGAAATGGAATTCAGCTGAGGGGCTGGACTCTGAAGCTGAAGGAGCTTATTAAAGCCCACCCAGAAGGGGAAAAAGGTTTTATAAAACACTTTCTCAACCTTCTGAAGGTCCATAAGCCCAGGAAGTTTGAAGGAAGTCAACACATTTTAAAACGTAAATCTTTTCTTCTTCTTCCTTTAGACCTTAGCAAATCTTCCCAGGATGAGAATCACTAAAAAATACTGTATTTGGCCAAATGGGACAGGAAAAAAATCTTTCCTGGGACTATCTGCAACAATATTTTGATTTCAGATACAAGGCAATGGATCTGTAGTAATGCTGTTGGTTTCAGATGCAGGGTGCGATGGATTTACCTGTAAGGATCAGACTCAGAAAAAGGAAATTTCTGCTGCTGAAGTTTTACTTCCCTCTGGGACTTTCCCTCTTATTCCCCTGCAGCACACACACTTGCTTTCAAGCAAGACACAACATAGTGACCTCATCATGAGCTATCATATCTGCAGAAATGTTTGATTTCATATTTTTGAGTAAAACTGAGCCCCTCTTCATGAGGGAGCCAAGGAAGCTCAGCACCACTACTGGTCAAGACTCTGCACATCTCACACTTCAGTTTGGACAGCAGTGAACTTGGCTTGAGCAGACAAGCAGGCAGGTCTAAGACAGCAATCTGCCAACTAAAATAGACATCCTAGGCTCAAATTCCCATCCCTTCCATGCATAAGTTTCTCTGTCCTAGCTCCCATCCCTATCATTACCTTGAAAAAAGATGGCTTAGATCCACAAACTATTTCAGGACCAAGGAGCGAGTTGAAGCTGGAGCTGCAACTCTTGCTTGGAAAATCCCAAAGGACAAATGAGGCAGCATCTTTCAAAGCAAGAGGCAAATCCCATTCCATTTATGGCTAAGATTATGACTGGGAGAGAAAAAAAATAATTAAAAAAACCACAACTCTGCCTTGAAGCCAGAGATCAGCCAGCACAGGAGCCTTGGCTGCAAGCACTCAAGGAAGAGACCGTGCCTAATAACAAGCAAGCTGCCACATTCTGGACCAGATCCAAATCCCAAGTGGATTTTAAGACATAGCCCTGTATTTATTTTTGCAAAGATCAAGCGTATGTGTATTTATATTGCTTGGACAAAGAAGGTTGACCAGAAAGAAGCAAACAAAAACTGCCTTCCTGTTCTCTGCCTCTGGCTCAGGTGGTCCAATTCACAACACAATCATATAGAGAGTGCCAGGGGTTTGTCTGATGCCCATAAAGGAGGATGCTCAGGCTTGCCTGGGCAAAAGCCTTAGTTATCCCAGAGCTCTGCTAAGTGATCCCAGTCTGTTCTTGCCTCTTTTTGCTAGAGGACAGTAACTATGAAACATGTACAGTGAAGGAAACACTATACAGGACAGGCACAACCTCAGCACTACAGTCTACACAGGCCTCTTGAGGTGTGTTTTCTCCACGTAACCCAAAATACCTGCCTGCACCCTCAGCCCACGTCAGGAAATGCAGAGCCACGTGCAGGGATGGCCAGCATGATGCTGTCTGGTAAAGTTGTGACACGCAGAGAAGAGTGAGCTGCAAAATCAAAGTTCTGAGACAAAACCCATCTATTTTAACAGACCAACAAGTACACTTGGGCAAGTACCCTATCAGGTACACACACTCCCCTGCAGGTTACAAAAAACACCTCTGGAAGGTGGTGGCTTAGAGATAAGTCAGTGTATCTGAAAGCTGAGAAGCTGATAAAGATATTACTGACACCTACAAACTTTTGTGATGGATGCAACAACATTTCCACTCCACCATACAGAAAAGTATAAAGCTGGAGAGCTGCTTGAACTTGCTCTTCCACTCCAGCTAAGTCTTGGTTGACTTTGCTCCTTGGCTCTGCCTTTCTACCCTCTCAGTGTACAAGCTATCCTGCCTTGCTGCTCCATAACTTGTTCCAGCATGTCACCTCTCAGCCTGGCCAGTTCAGTTTGCTGCATCTTAGGTTTCAAACTTTGGTCATGAACTTTCCATGATTTCAGACTTCTAGAGGTCCTCAGGTTGTCAGAGCAGCAAGTCAAAACACAATACTTCTAGTGTAAACAAAGATACAGGTCTCATTTTTACTTTGCACAAAATTATCCAAGAATGGCTTCAATGTCAAAGAATTAATTCAATGTCAGAACACACTCTCCTCACTGGGGCATTCCTTCCTTCCTTTAAGCACTGTGGGTTAATCTCTATCATAATTGGGTATGTTAAACTCAGTAATAAGCATGAAAATGAAATGGTTTAATCCAGTTCAGAAAGGACGAAAAGCAGATAGATGATGAGGGCGCAGACAGAGCTCTGTTAGTGCAGCTTAAAAACTTAGCCAAGCTCTTTCACACACCTACACAACTGGGATAAAACACTGTTTTACTCCAAGCACTCATGAAAAATGAGGCTTCACTACCAAAGTCTGCTGCAGGCAATCCAGCAGAGAAATTGTCCATTGATACACAAGTGATGGTGCTTGGGCTCCTCCGTTGTGTTGCCTTGGAAATGAGGCAATGAGAGAATAAGCAATTAGTGCAGCTTAAGATAAGACAGGTCCCTTACCAAAGCAACTGCACATTTGGACGCACTGACTTCCTCATGGACTTCAACTCCCCAGTGCCTGTCACCTCTGAAGTGGAAATGTAGATTCCTAGATTATTGGAAGCTTTTGGAAAAGTTATCCTACCTACCTATCCCTCCCACCACACACGAACTGAGCAGCTGAACCAGGAATTGTGTCAGACAAGGCTTGAAGAGCAAGAACGCCAGTCTGTGGGAGACTCAAATTTGCAGATCTCAGGAATTCTAAGGGAAGCATTTGAAGACAAATAAATGAATGGTGTAGGAGCAGAGGCAGCTGCCACTACTAATGTGGCTGCAACTGCACCAGCCCTGCAAGGGATAAATAGGACTTCCAGAAATTATAAAAAACAGAAATTATTGCCTCTCTTTGGTCTCTTTTTCCTCTTTTTTTTTTTTTTTTGGCAAACAAATCCAGATTAATAGAGGAAAAAAAAAGTATAGCAGCAAAGGATAGAGTAGTTGAGGGTAAGTCACAAAAAGAAAGTGGTACTTGGTGTATACATGAAAGTGGTTTGAATACATTAGAGTACATTCTTCACTTCTGAATAACAATATCTGGAAAAAGTGACAAAGATGTGCTGCACGTTAACTTCTAGTGTTAGTTTGGGTTTTTGCCTCTGATGTGTATCCAGAGAAGAGAGGAGAAAAAAAGAAAAGGCAATACTGACATGTAAATCAAAATCAAAGCTACAGTATAAAATTAGTTTATGAAAAAGTAGTGACTATTTGCGATACAGAAGAAAGTGGGGTTTCAGGAGAAAAATTAACTTGCTATTCCTGTGTATATGCTAAATATAACTTCATTAACACAATATTAAGGACTAAAAATAAAGTTTGGCTTACAAGAGATAGGAATTGTAATTGCCAAAGGTTGTAAATTTTGATAAAATAACTTCATTCAAAATGTATTTTTTAGCTCAGACAAAGTCTGAATTGCGGCAGTAATAATATCACCTTATATAGTATTCTAAAGTTTTTTACTGGTTCTAGAGAACAAAAACATTTTATGTACAAGTTCTTCTTCCATATTTTTCCAATTTTTTTTGTTGTTTTTGTTTGTTGGTTTGTTTTTTGTTGGTTTGGGTTTTTTTGGTGTTTTTTTTTTTTGCATTTCAAGCCTCAGGAGAAAAAACAATACTACAAAGTTAAAAGGAAAAGAAGGTCACTGTTTTTGTGTTTCCCCACAAACTGTGTTTGACTCGTTGCTGTTGCCTGATGCAATATCAAACTCAGTGAAGAGAAAAGCCCTTGAAATCAGTGCAACTTCTTGTGAGTAAGGAGTCATCCAGACAACCAAGGGCTCAATTTTTGGAGCTGCTATTCTGATTCAGTTAAAGTTATTGTAGCTAAATGAAAGGGCATGATTAGGAAGCATGAAAGGAGTCCGTTTTGCTGCCTTATTCACATTCAGGGAACTGCTGAGACTTTCATGTTTAACTGGATCCTCATAAGGGCAGGCTTTGGCCCAAAAATGCATTTCAAAACAATCCAAACAGATGGTAGCACTTAATATATCCACGAGAAGTGTTTCTCACTCCCATGCAAGCTTTCTGAGCTCTCAGCTGGGCAGAATAGGGAAATCTCTCTTTCAAGTCATGTTTGTTTTCTATAGGAGCATATAGAGTTCTGTAATGGGGGGAAAATTGGGGAAAACTATCCAATATCAGTCTGCAACAGGTCAAATTGAAGAGAGAAAAGGAGTCCTTGAAGACTCTGAGTGCATGTAGATGTGTGGGACTTGAAGGCAATTTTAACTGTGCAGTTCCCATTAAGTTAAATCCCCATATTTTGCAGTAGCTATTTATTACACCGTGAAACAAATGTGCTTTGTTGAGGGAATGCAATTCCTAATGATGAATATGAAATAGTTTTGTCAAGTGACTCTTTTCTCAAATAACAATTTGTTATTGAATGTTAAAATCCCAGCATAGGCCTTATTCTCACACAGGCTACACGTGTGATGAACTTCAAAGCGAGTCCTGCTTTAATCAACAATTCAGCGGGAGGATTTTCAAAGGATTTTTGTTTGTTTGAGGTCTTAGAAGAGCTGCTATCTTTTTTAAGGCACAAGATCCCGGATTCATAAAGATTACAAGATTAACTGCAGTTATTATTTAATCTGCAAGCCACTTTTCAGCTCAAATGGTCATGAAGAAAAATTAGGAAAATAGGATTTAAAGGCAGCAGGCACAACAAGAACTGAAACAATCCCTCCTCTTCTGAAGCTCACTAGTAGCATGATTTCTAGGGCCTGACTCAAAAGTTATAGCTATTTGGAATCATTAGCCTTTTACCTATAAACTATAAAAATAAACCAGTTTCTGGAAATTCACTGAAGTGCTTCTTTTGTGTAAAACACACTCTCAGCCTAAACATCTAGAAAATGTTTTCCTCTGAGGCAAGAGACAGTTAAGGGCCCCTCCAAAGCTTTAAGGAGATCCCTGCAGTTATAAGACAACCAAAGTAAAGTTTAAAGCAAAGAACAAGTTAACTCCTTCTTAAGCACAAAGATTCTTAAGTACAAAGATTTCGTGTGTGGAATCTGAAGAGGAAAGTGCATTAATATCCTTCAAGGTTATTATCTTTATGGGTGCTCTGCCTTTACAGCATGAAAATCTCAGAAGACACTGTGCTTAATTTCAGAAGGTGGGTAGTTGGTCCATATTTATTTCTGATTATTCATCAGATTATTTTATCTGAATAAATAAGAGAAAGGTCACCTCCTGCTGTGACACATTTCTAACCTCCTGATTGTCTGCCTTTTCACAGCTAAAGCTTTGAAATTTATTTTAATGACTCTCTTTATTCTTAAACCAAAATATTGCTTCTTGCACTGAAATCTCAACTCCCTGAAGTCAGTGAGTTTTAATTTAATAGGGGCAAGATTTTACCAACTGCCACTCTTTTCCAGACTTCACACAAACAGGAAATTTGTCTAGAATCTCCATTCTAATTCTGACATCAGTAGCAGAAAATAGAATTATTGGAATTAATGCAAATCTACTTGAATTTCTGTATTTATACCATGTACTGATTATATATATTCTTGACTCTGTATATATTTCTTTCCACTTTCTGTTCAACGAGACCTTTCTTTAAGTCACAGGGTTAAAAGGTACCTTTCTCTGAACCAAGATTGTGAGCCTTTACTGTAAGAACAGAAATTTTAAAAAAAAAAAAAAGAAAAAACCTTAAGAAGCCTCATCTGAAGTTAATCTCTTGTCCTTGAGACAGCTCCTCTGCAGCTTTTTAAAGGGGAGAATGAGCCCACAGTTGCTCAGGGGTATAAGGATCACACACCATGTTCTCACTGCCCGATGGGTTTGGGTCGGCTATTTTAATGTTTCCAGTCCTTCATCTACATATGCCACCAGACATCATGCCCCGAGCAGCCTGGGAACATGGCCATTTGTTAAATCTTGCTGGCGTCAGCTCCAAATTGTGCCAGCTCAAGTCTCAATTTTTATTCGAGTGTAATAAAAAGTCTTCGAAGAACTTCATCCTTTATTTGTATTCTCTGCTGAATTGAACACCAACAGCAATGCGCACTCAACCTCACACCTGGTGGAGACAGTCAACAAACCTGACTGTTGTGACACTTCTATTATAGAGTTTGAACCATTTTCTTCTGAATCTTGCAGTTGTAGAGAAAACTTAGTATTAAAAAACAAACAAACAAAATAAGCAGCTAAATTCACCTGAGTGGATTATATAAAGTTCATTAACTACCTTTGTCTAAATCAGATTTTACACTGGATTACAAACGAACCTGAAAGGCGTGCTTTGATCGAAGTTTAATCAGTTCCTTTATATCATCCATTTACACATTCCACGCAGGAGAAAATGTCCTTTCAACTAATTACAGTCCTGAGAAAAAGTAAATGGCTATTCTCACCTGCTCCTCTAGCACCTCCTTTTGGTTAATTTGAGGCTTTGGATCTGCTTCAGCATTCAGAGCTGCAATTATTAGATTATTTGGCTGATGGTGAGAGGCTGGCTTGTTCTCCCCAATAAGATCTGAGCATCGTGCCCAGGGCTCCAGGCACAGACCTGCACACAGACAGATTCTCTAAATACAGAGTTAATGCAACCATGTCATCTCATAACCACTCAAGTGGCTATTTACCCCTTCAAGTGTTTCTCACTCAGCTGCTAAGAATGAGTTCAAAAGGGAGGAAAAGTCCAAACAGAATATGAAAATTTTACCCACCTATTTTTGGGACACAGTCTAAACCACATGGATTTAGTGGAAAGGCTCCAGCTGGCTGTGAATCAAATCTAGTATGGAGGTCCTCAAGTGTTACTGAGTTCTTGTACCATTAACTGTGGAACAATTATTATAATTTCCATATCAGTTCCTCAAAATATGAGAGGGCCTTTTGTATTATTTGTGTCTTGTGCTAGGGGTTGGTAAAGTTTATTGTGGCAAGGATATTAGTCACAGATTGTGGTCTTTGCCAGTTGTGATAGGGCTTAGGGTTGCTTTGTGTGGGTTGAAAGAACAATATGACGAATAAACAAAAACACAGAATAGAAGGGAGAAACGACAGAGTTCCCCTCCTTGCCCAAATATATAGGAGGCCAAATGAGCTCTCTACCCTGCCAAAACATATGTGGGAATAAAAGCAAAATGTGTATATTCGGAGTAGTTGCCATCCGTGTATTTTGGACAAGCTGCATTTGTTTCTTAAGTGCTCTATCAGACAAGGGAGGAAACCAATGCCAACATTGCAAAAACACACACAAAAGCCTGGGGTAAGCCAACCCCACTGCGGACTTTTGGTGCTAAATTAGGGATAAAATGTTGGAAACCAGCCCTAACTTTGCAAAAAATAAACAAACTATCCAATGATGGAAGAACTGCTTGGTTCAGAGATAGGGTCTCAACTTCTTCCCTGTTCAGGCCCCATAAGTTCCTCTCAATAAATAATTCTGAAAACAGAATAATGAGAGTAAAGGTGCAAAAAGAGATTAATTTCACTTTTCCAACACAGAAATGCCTTTTCAACAATTCAGGATAAATATAAATACCTTCTCTAATGATTTGCTTATTAGCAGTAAACATTGTTTTCCTAAACACAGAATTAATTAGCCAATCGGAAATACTACTAATAGATAGAGATGAAGCCAGTGAATATGAATATTTTACTATAAAATAATGATAAACATACGAAGACATGGAGAGAGAAACTTGCTGCAATGCACAAGGTCATTTTTTGCCAGCTGACACCTTTCTAAAATAGAAGGGAAAAACAATGAAAAGAGAAAGCATCAATAGCATTGATTTGTAAACAAAAAGCAACAAGAACAACAACAAAAACCAACAAAAAAGAAGTTTATAGTGCTATGATTAGAAACCCTATGTAAACAGAGGCATAGTGGTATGGAAATGCAGAAGAAACTCATTATTCTAAAGAAAATGCTCGGAAAAAAATCAACCTGACGTGCCTATATATTTTCAATACCATATAATTAATAGCAACCAACACAAGGATCAATCTGCCTTTAGCATGCGGCACATGAGAAGTGTCATTGCAGAATCCTCTAAGTTTGGGAATAAAACAATTTCAGTGGAATACCTATTAGCTGGAGAAATCACTGCGAAGGACCGAAGGGCAGCAGTAGCACTCTTACTTTTAACAGTGCGCTGAAAGCTATTTCATTGCTCAACACCAAAATATTTCACATCCTTTGTTTCTTTTTCCTCCCAAATGTCCCCCTTTTCTGTGCTGCTGTTGAAGGTTATCACGGTGTTCTAGACTGCTGATTTCTTTATCCAGACCCTCAAAGCCCTTTTTAGAGGGACAAGCAGAGAGTAACCTACTACCATTCTCCAGAAGGAGTAGTTGCATATTCCCTTCCCTAGATTTAGCCATCAGGCTTCCTCATCATCCTTGTTCAGCTGAATTCCTCTCGTTCTGCATAGATGGGTGAAAGTGTTCTCAGGATCAGAGCGTGTTTTGTTTTGGAAAATGGGCTTGAATCCATTTTAGAATGTCCTATATGCTAATTTTGTAATTCTACCCAAAATACTACAGCTAGAACTAGGTAATGGATGGGAGCAGCAGGGTAATAGCATTGAGAGCCATGGGGAAAGAAGAAACTATATGTTTTCAAATTCCATTTGTATTGGGAAAGAACATGAAGGACATGGGGAAACACATGAAAACTGTTTCAGATGACAGAATAACAGAGTAAATGCTTCTGTGTCAAGCCAATAATTGGTGTGAGGAGATAGAGTTTAGGCCAATACTGGAAATAAGGAAGAATCTTATCTCTGTTGTTTGGATGTAAATCTACAGTAAGTTAATCAGTCTTACTTCAAATTTAACTCTATAAACTAAGGCCAGAACTTAGCCCAGTATGTTTAAGATTGTAAGAAAATTTTCCCATACAGGAAATTTTCAGCCACAATAGGACATTGCTGGCTAGAACTTGGTATCATAATTAAAAGAAAATAGTCATGCCCACGTATAAATAGCCAAATAGGGACAAATACATTACATTCTTTGTAATTTGCATCTGATACAGAGCAGAAAAGCTGAAAATGAGAACGTAAAGGAGACAAAAATTCCAGGAATGTAAATCACATCTTTTCAAAACAAAACTATTCTTGTTATTTTTCTGTCAGAAAAACTAAGATCCTAACACCTTAGCTCTTGCAGACTGCCTAACGTGCAGGTAAGTAAAAAAGGATTACTTGAAATACCAGGTTTTGAGTGAGGAAATTAGGAATTACCTACAGCCCTGGCCAGAGGAGTGTTATCTGGCATAAAGACAGACAGCTCCGTATGGAGTTCAGGTGCTCACACTCTCACTTCCTCTTTTCCACCCTTCTCAGACTGTCACTGAGTAAATATTACACCACTGACATGTTAAACTCAACAGTCATGCCACATACAAAAATGAGATGTTACAACCTTGCTATAAAATATGTTCCTGGGACAGAAAGGACTCAGAGGTAAAAGACCAAGGGAGGGGAGGACAGACAGCCCCAAAGCAAAGCTGTGTCCCCAGCTGGCTTGAAATATCTGATGAGCCAATAGCTGGAGGAGGATGGGGGGAAATCTGTTGTCCTAAAATAGAAATCTTCACTATTACTATATAATCTGCCTATTTAAAACTTTACTGAGGATAAAACATGACATGCAAACTGTTTATTTTGATCATATCAAAACTCTCTATTTGCTATAGATCCTGGTTTAATTCCAGCCCCAGATCTCACAGCTTTTCCTTCACATTAAAATTCAACTCAGATTAATTACCTGTTTCATGCAAATTGTTCCCAGAACAACTTCTATCAACATTGTGAAGAAATACTTCACCTATCCCTTCACACAAAGAGGGACAGGTGAGAAATGGAGACACAGACCCATCTATCTCTGGCAGGAGGACATGCTAAGTAGCCGCACACATGTTCTTTATATATTTGGTAAGGCCTATGAATTCCTGGATCTCTTCCAAAGTCCTGACCCCAACCACCACTTCATCTATCCCTGAAACACAAAGGACCACATACACATTGGAGGTCATCAGGTCCAAATCAACTGACTTCAGCTATTCTCTGTGGTCAATTCTGATGAAATGCTCTGGACTTCCACCTGACTTCCAAATAGGAACTACAGAATTCATTCAAACAGAGTCAATTCAAGCAAGGTTTTAGTTGCTGCCCCATTGCAGAGCACGGCAAACTGACTGGGTTTTATACCTTTAATAATACACTTCCTAAGTTTCTATGAAATATTATTCTTTCTCCTGAAATAACTTGTTTACAGTGGCCACCTTATTTTATCAAAGTTTTGAATCCACACCTGTATGAAACAGATTCATCCCTACTAAATCCTCTGGTGTTTTCGATAAAGGGAAAGGAAACAATTTATGCCACTTCCAGTTTGTTTTCCCCTCGTTCAGATTTGAACTAGAGCTGATGCCTTCCTGCTGTTTACCTAACCTTGCCAGTATCTTCTAAATCTGTTATCCAGCTTCAACTGGATCTGCTAGAGGGCTACAGACTTCAAGGATTAGGAAGCTCCTACAGATTTAACGAAAATCAGTTGGATTGATAAGAAAGGTCTGGACCAGCAGGTGCCTCCTGCCAGAAGAGCTGGCTCAGCTGTTACAAATGCTGCCTGGGAGCTGACACCCAACCAGCAGAGTCACCTCCCTTGCTAGTTTGCATGTACAGAGCTCCAGATAGATCATACACACAATAGAAACCCAAGGTGAAGGCACGTAAGTTGGTGTCATTGCAGTGTGGTAATGAGAAAATCCAGTTTCATTAGTTCTGCCACTCATGGCACAAAGCATTCCCTCCTGAAGGCCAGGCTCAAGTTGAGGTAATCCAAACTAACAACAATAGACCAAACTTTGTGTTTGCTTTAGCAGAATTCACTAATTAATAGATGAGAACAGAGATACAAGTTATATTCTCCAGATAGTGACTGGACATCTCCTTCCGTAAACACGAGCCAGAAGCACCACTTCCCATGCGCTGAAGTTGAAAACCTTTGCTTCATTTAAGCCAGGCACACCACTGCCACTGATTTCAAACAGACTAGGAATTCACTCCAAACCTTTAGAGTTGTTAAACTTGTGCTGACAGTTCAGGAAAATTACAGCGCTACAATTCAGAATAAAGGGACATTTGAAATGTCTTACCCTTCACTAAGAAATAACCACGATCAGGTGGCCATGTGATTCCATTATTTATGTAATGCCTCAAAACGTCATTTGTCTTTTAATAGGAGATGACAGGTTTCACATGTACAAGTTTTCTATAAGAGTGGTGTGCTCATCTTGATCCACTCAATACACACATTGCTAATTTCAGATAAAAGATTTATCACACAGATCCTGTAGTTAATTGTCTGCACTAGCCCCTTTTTTCTCCTTACCACGTAGATTTATTTGGGATTTCTTTATAGATGTGCCAGTTTTCAAAACTGATATATTTGGACTGCAGGTTTCATTTGGGAAACCTTTTATTTTCACTTTTTTATATCTTGGTGCCCCACAGTATGCATTCCTGATGACTACTTGAGGCTCCCATGTGTTCCTCCGTGCTCTCACAAACAGAGTAAAAAAGCTTTTAATACAGACTTTATTGTTCTCTCTAAGTACCAATAAGAAAATTGTTCTTTTTAGTTATCAAACCTTATATGATATACACAAAACTGTGTTTGTGACTTCAGTGACTCTTATACTGAAACTAAGGTCTAACTGGTGTTTGAAATTAACAAAACAGAGCAATCTTTCCCTTCAATTATGCTCTTCTACCAACTCAAGGAAGCAGCACCCATCATTATTTGTCATTAGTGTCCAAGTATTTGACAGCAATTCACCTGCTCAGAGAAAGGCCAACTACAGCAGATCGTCCAGGACTCTGTCCAGCTGCATTTTGAACATCTCCAAGGACAGAGGCTTTGCAACCTCTCTGTGCAACCTGTTCCAGTGTTCAGCCATCTCCACAGTTATTTAGGAGAATTGGAAGAATATTTCATTATTCTGTAACACATACTGATCAACTTGGTCAAACAACCTACACTCACAATCTGGCAGGAGTCCCTTGTAGATCCACTCTGGGAGTGGTGAAGACACACTGGCTCTAGAGGGTACAAAGCACTGTGAGATAAAGGCAACTGGTGGGTCTGGTTTGGTTAAACTGGTATTAAAATCATAGTTGAAACCCAAAGTAACTGTTAAAAACTTCAAGGTGCATTACCCCATTCCTGCTGCCTCCTCTCCGGAGAGCAAAATCCCTCTGAGCTTCACAGGAGGTTGGTTTTATCGTCTCCAGCACATGTGTGTTTGGAAATCTTCTCCCTTTACCTGCTCTGGGAAGTAGTGTTTTTTTTTTATTATGAAGGATTCCTCTTCTGTCTATGATTTCTAGAAGACCAACTCCCTCCTCAGATAATCAAAACCTGTTCTGTCTGCAAAGGTGTTAAGTAGAATGTCAAGAATATCACCTGAATGTAGTTTGTAAAAAGAGAAGTGTGTAGAAAGAAATCTTGGTAAGGCCCTACAGAAATTTCAGCAACCACCACATTTTTTCTTAACTAAAATAAATAGTTGTACAAGAGGACATGAAGCAGCATTGCAGGTCATTGCTGATTTTGTTTTCTGACCTCACATTTTTAAAAATATAGAGGTTACAAAAACACTTTGTTTCTGTATTGATGATATTACATTGCACCTAGTCTGCGAAGACACAGATTTTAAAGTGTGCCCTGAATAAGGACATCTCAAAAGTGCCAAATAGCAAACACAGACTGTAGTCTGTCAGGCCACTGCCCTGACACTGTGTAACAGCTGTTTTGTTTCCTGCAAGACTCTTTGCCTTTCTTTCACCATTTTTAATGTCTTTCTCCAAATTCCTTCATCTCACTCTCACAGATATGAAGCAAAGCCAGATCATCATTTCAGGTGGGGAGACCTCCCCTCTCTCTCAGGCTGAGGTTCAAGGTGGATGACTGACACTTCATCCATTCGACTTCCTTGACCACCTGTGTTTTGAGGAAACTCTAGTTGGGTTCAACAAGAACCTCTCATACAAGGCTTGGAGAACTTGATTTGGGCTTCTTTTGCTGAAGGTGATCTAGCACAGGCTATGCTTAATGGGACAATATTCCAGTCTCAGTTACAGAATGGGTAAATCTTCTGTAGCTGTACAGAAGAGAAGAAAAATTCAACGTTGACATGGACAGAAAGTCAGAGGTGATCCTACACAGGATCACTTTTCTAAGACCTGAGACAAGTTTTCAAAATTTGGCAACTGGAGTGAAGGGAATATGACCTTTCCCCAGAGGGGCAGAGACAAGAAAGAAAATTGAGTCTTGGAAAAGACACTGACTCCTTTAACATTATGATAAAAAGAAGCCATGCTTCCTGGAAAAGAAACACTAAGGGGCCTGAAGCCAGCATTTGATCTGTGCTAAGAAACATTTGGATATTTTTATGAGGGGCAAGTTCATCAAGAACCTTGCTTGAGGTTAAACCTCACAGAAAAGACAAAATAAGGTTAGTAAGGACTCTTCATGTGAGCAAAGATGTACAGGAAGAAGCCAATGTGTTGATCTTGCATTATGGAAATCAATTAAGCATTAATTATAAATGTTCCTGAAGGTTAAGTGAAATGTGCCTTGCTACAGAGCCAGCAGGCTGACGGACCCACAGGGCTTCCTGGCACAAAGAGCAATGGGTTCCTTGGGCAGAGGGGAATGCTGAGCCCCAGTGCCTCCCTGCACCTGGGCACCTCACCCCGTAGGCATGGCAGGGGTTTACCACGTGCAACAGAGGGGTCTTGAGGGCTCTCTAAGACCTGCACCAAGCGATAGGGCAGCTTTGGGAGACCAAGAGCAGTCAACAGTCCTCCTGGGCATTGCTTGTTTCCTAAATACCCTCACTCCTAGTCTTACTAGACTAAAGCAGCAAACCCCTCCAAATTGCTCCCACTGGTGAAACTTTGGCCTCTGCAAGACCAGAGTAAAGAGATCAAGCTTTGAAACATTCCCTCCCTTGGCAGCATTCCCAAAGAGGAAGGTTGCAAGAAAAGACCCTAATGGAGCTTCTGTTCACTGAGGACACTGTACTTATAGTGTTGATCAAGCAGTTTCTGCCTTCTTTCCCTTCCCTGTCATGCAGTTTCTGAAAAAAAGAGTAGGCTTCTCCTACTCTGCTTCATCTGTGGACTAAGGTAGTTTGTCTCCAGTACTCTGATTATGTACAGCTTAATTATCTACCGACTAATTGCACTTGCCTTCTTGAATGTCTCCAGGTAACAGGAGTACTGCTTTCTTTTTGCTCATCAGGCCGTGAAGGCAACCAGTTTGTCTCATCCTTTCTGGTACTTCCAGACAAAGGGCCTTTCAAAAGAAAGAAACCCTGATCAGATAATCTAAGTAATCCCTCTTTCCCCACCCCAAATGAGACAAATATATGTGTGTGCATGAGTCCATCCTAGAGTCAGCTCTTAATGCAGTAACTTGACTGTACCACCCTGAGGGATTTACCTCTACACAGAGGGAGGAGCAGCATGCCCACATTTACCTTCTGAGTGATTTATTAAAGGGAATATTCAGGAACACAGGGTTAATCCTGCCAGCCATACCTGCTAACAGCTTGAAGCAGCAGCACAAATGAGGGTGCTGCCACTCACCACATGCAGGTCAGTGTTACCACGTTTCACCTGGGAATGGCCAGCTCTCACCCAGGGGAAATGCTTTGCCTATTCCCAATCGCAAGCCAAGCCTAGTAAAGTGGATGACACTTAAAACAGAGACAGGAATTTGTGCTGCAGTAAAACAAGAAGCACACAGTCTGATTACTGCATCTCTGAGAAGGAACAGCCATGCGGGATAGATCAATAACCCGCTCGCTTCCATGCCCGTGTGATCAGCCTTATAAGAGGGTTAGCACATATCCCTTGAGACTTTCTCTTCTCAACACTTATCTAAAATAGAAAACACTCAAGAAACTGAGCATTTCCAAGCAGAGGTCCTTGAGCCAACAGAAGTGCAGGTGATGCAATGCAGCAGTCTCAGCTACACATCTCCATTTGGGAATACTTGGCATGCTGATGCATTCCTAACTGCATCTGGTGTCAGCAAACTCCAATACCTTCATAGATACTCTTCTTGAGTCCACCACAGCTGGGAAGGCCCGCTGTAAAACAACAGGCAGAAAAATACCTGCTCTGAAGACCCAAAGCCTGTTGGGAAAATTATCAGGAAAGACAGGCTCTATAGTAAATGCCAGTAAGCGAACAAGTAGATTGGCACTTCTGCATGTTTTCTGTCAGTTACTTATCAAAATCTGACACACAGAATTTTGCACTCTATTCAACAAGCAACATTCACAGGCCAAACCAACAGAAAAAGGTGGAGGCTGTGGCAGAGCATCTTTCCCTTTTGGAGTACCAGCAGGTAACACCTGCCTGCCATAGGAAGCTTGCATTTCTGAAACCTGAGTTTACCCACGGCTCGAATGGCACAGTGTAGGCTGGCCCTGAAAATAAACTTCTGTCCAGACAAGCAGGGCATTAAACATTGATGTTTCCACTTTCACGGCTATTGTAGCTAAACACGGAGTTTTAAAATCCATGTAAAAGGCAATGGCTTGGTCAGTAGATATGAAGGATGATACAAAGATCTCCAATGAAATGGTGCCATAATTGTGTTCCTAAAAATAGAAGAATCTCCTCCAAATGACACATATTCCCCGACTTCCCTCGAAGAGAGTCTGCTAAAATCTCTTTTTCAAAATTGATTCTGGAATACAAAAATTTGTGTAAATCTGTACTGAAAAGTATCTGAGCATAGTGCAAATCTGAATCCCCTGGGATGATGATATGAGATGGTTATTGACTAAAATGTCAACAGGGCTTTGGTTTTGTGTCAGCTATCAGCCTGATGCTACCTGGAAATCAATATTTGAAATTTAAATTCTCTATTTTGTGGGTTACCGGAGTTTCTCTTCCCTGTACTGTTTTTTTTGGAGGGATTCCCCCCCAACCTGTTCCAGTCAGATCTTGTGAGTTAGTTCGTTTAATCCACTTGATTTTCCTCTCCTGACATTCTTCACCATCCTCCCTTTGTTATGACTTAAACTCAACCCATGACTAATAAATGAAAAATATCAAGTCCTCTTTCCCCACTGTGTGGTGGTTTGACCACCCATGACACACTGTGATGACCGTATTAGCCCAAGAAGTTCATAAAAGCCTCCTTCAAGTTTTGTCAACCCTCTCACCTCTCTTTATGGGGTCTTTTCTTGTGTTACTCCAGACCATGGAGCTCAATCTTGTCTCCTGAGAAGGACTTTGAAACAGGGTTTCTCCCTTCTAACAAAATGGGCCATTACTACCTGTCTGTGGCTCTGTTTTAGACCAAACAGCCCACACCTGAGTTTTGTGAGGGATCCAAACACAGTCTGGAAAAACACCCTATAAAAATCATTTAGCATGTTTTCCCTGTGTCTCGCCAGCTCTTGTGGAGGAAGCAGGGAACAGGCTGCTTGGAGTGGGGCAGAGAGAGAAACAAATCTCCAGGTTGCTGAGGAGCTCTGGGCCCAAACCGATGAGAGCTGAAGACCATACACATTAAAACAGCAGCTGAGAACCACCATTCTACTTGAAGAAAAGCCCCTCCATACTTCTTCAGCACCAAATCGGGGCAAATAACTCTTCCTTGGAGAGTTCATCAGCAACAACAAACTCAGTGAGGGAAGTCTTAAAATTAAACAGTATCTGCCAGGTAGTTTACTCCTGTGAGAGACTAAAACTAAGCCATAACATCCCTCTTGGATTTGTACTGCTAAAATAGAAATCATCTAATTGAGAAGCAAATGCCTTCTTTGCTCTCATGCCTGAAGTTGACCAGAGTTACTCTCACGAAGAGCCACTGTTGCAGAAAATAGAAATTACTGGGGAAAAAATTACAACACACATGGGAAGACAATGCCAAGTAGCTGAGAGAAATGGGTAAATAAATGCAATTATCAAATGCAGTATGAAAAGAAAAAAGCTCCCTTTTATACTCCACATCTGCACTAGTCTTATCTAGACACATCATATGTTGCCCCTCAGTGAAGTTAGACGAGATGCTCAGCTCTTCTCAGCATTTGGACACCGATACTTATTTCAGAAATAAAAGGCCCTTGTAATTAATTTGTAAGGCTGTACATGGTTAATTTTTGATGCCTTGTAAATGCTAATTATGAAAGCAGATGTTAAAGGGTTCCTCAGGAAATCAATACTTTATTATACAATAATTGCATCTGAAAGTCTAATGTTCTTCATAAGACTCTGAAAGAATGGAAGAGGTTGAGAGGTCAGATGATGCAAATGGTGGCTGCATGACCTGGAAAGTTATCAAGAATCTGAGGCCTAGTAAAATGCCCACATGTCATTAAAATATTTTCAAAAATCCAACACTTATTATGGAAAGCAAACTGCGAGTACATCTGTCCAGATGACACTTTGGCCCAATATAAACCTAGACACACTTATAATTGAAATGGCTGTTGCGTTATTCATCCAAGAGCTTTGATTATTCCTCTGCCTGAATGATTTGTTTCTCTCAGGAGCAGCATTTCAGCTCTGTCCCCCTCATCTTCCCCTGGCTCACTCCCCAGTTGTTCCAGCTTTCCACATAGGGATCAGCGAGGAGCTACCGTTAGGGTTATAAGCCCTGGAGACAGGATATAGCTGAAAAATCATTCTTCCAAGAATTTCTGGGTCACTGTCTAATTGATACTAGCATTAGCATGCTTCATATTCATGTTTCAGCTCCACAGGCAGTACTTACTCTGTACCCAGCCATGTGGGACTGCTCTAGGCGGTGAGTGGGAACCCAAAACAACGCTACTGTATCAGCCCCAAGAACGCAGCAGCCGCGAGAGCTTTACAATAGCAAAACAGAGAAAAAGAGTCTTTCTTCCGCTGTGGTCATCAGTGCAGCAGTACATTCCTCTGGTTTTTATTACACACTTATAAAAAGAAATATTCTATGTCTCTTAGAGCTTATTAATTTGCAAAGAAACCACAAGTTATTTCCTTACATCATTATGGGTTTTTTTTAATTTTTTTCATTTATTTTTTTTTAATTCTTAGAGGCTATGGAAGTCCAGGGACTTCAAAGGAAATGAGTTTAAGACTCAGTAAGCTATAAAAAGAGTCCAGACCACATTCACAAATAAGATACCTTTTACTAACAGCAAAGTATTTCACAGGTTGTATTTCCTTGAGAAAACGAATGAGAAGTGAGTAGTGATTCATAAAACAATCTGTACATTTAACGCATGATAAAATCAGATAGTATTGCACAGCTTTCTTGGAGAGGCAAAAGGCGGTGCCTTGTGATCAGCAAACTAGTCAAATAAAAACCCAGCAGGAGGGGGTGTAATGCTGAATTCCTACAACCACTCCTAGTGATTCATCTCTTCTCCAGCAACTCACCCCGTCAGCACATCCAAAATGAAATAGGAAAATTTAATGTACGTCCCTGCCCATGCGTCCCCAAAAGGGATGAAAAAAGGACATCATGTGCATATGTTCACATGTGGGGTGTGCATGAAGCACTTCTCCTTGAAAGGAGGTTCATTCTGTGCTGCTCTAAGAATTTTGGTTTTGCTGCCTACAGACAGGTCAGAGAGAACCTGCCTTAATACATCAGCCATATGCTGACTGAGGTGTTTCCAGGAATTTCATATTTCAGGGGAAAGCTTGGTCTTTGCTGAACACAGCAAACACCCCAACAAATCTCCAAAAGTAGGAATCCTGACACACTGAAATACCCTCTCTTCCCTTTTAGCCCAGTGATAAATTTTTCTGGCACTAGCCCATGATCAGCAATATGTAATATACATTTGTTTATGAAGGAGTGACACATCACTGCTCGACACCCATAAGCAAAACACGCAAAAGAAGTAACCTCATGCATACTGGAGAATTGGCAATGCCAAAAACAAATTTCTTTTTCCAGCATGTCAAACATGACCTCACTCAAAAGCACTAAGAGTGAAGAGCTCTACCTGTATGTTCCATAAACCCTGCTGACAGAAGATGCTTCACTCAGTGCTTTGTAACCTGGCGATGTAGTCAACACAGGGAACAGAATTGAAGCTACCAACTCTATTCCCAAACTTTCCTGAGGGTATTACCAACACCTGGGATATGCTTTTTAAAGATAAATCAGCACCCAAATAGTCACCAAGCTAAGTACCCTGGCTGGCTGAGTCCTGTGGAAAAGAAATAAACATGCTTACCTCAAAATTTTCCTTTCTTCAGGGACAGCATCCACTAGTCTTACCCAGCATCTTCACAGCTGTCTGGAAGTCTGAGGACTTAACCCAGGCTCGTCAATCCCTGCCACAAGCACAACTCTCCTGCTGAAATGTCTGTTAGCAGGGGACAACTCAAAACTTATGATTGAAAATGTGTCCTTCTGACAACAAACACCTGTACTTCAGTCAAACACCAAACACTGACTATACACACCTATTGGAGAGCATGAGAACTTTGCCATTCAGTCAGTTATGGAATAACAAGAGTTTATCTTTGAGCTAGTCAGTAACATGTAACAAGCATTGCTGCATGAAGAAAGGAAATGGCAAGGTAAACACCTGAATGGGCTTTCTATTCTGCACAATGAAAAACACAAGGGCATCTTATCATCCACACAAGGTGTGGAAGGAAATGAGATTAGCTTTATAAATAGTGTCCACCAGGAATAGCTAATTAGGCACCTTACTTCCTGCTGCCAAAACACCAGGCCAATTTCAGACTGTGGAACAGGTAGAGACATTTCAAGGACACTGACAAAATAAATTTGGCCATTAGGTGTTTGGTCTCAACAGCAAGATTGAGGTGGGAAGCGGAGCGAGACAGCTGCTGCTGGAAGGGCTGCTCAAGCCCTACCAAAACCAGCCACGTCATCACAAGCTACTTGTTGAATAAACTTGACAGATGCATCTTAAGAAATGCAACTCTGTGTGACCATCCTACAGATCAATTCTCACAGCATTTGCTTGCCAAATGGTCTTAGGGATTTCAGCATGTGGTCTCAGGTGTGCATATTTTCATGTCCCCAGACACTGAAAAAAGTGTCTCCAGTCCCTTTCAGGCTGATGATGAAGCATCACAAGTTATGGGCATAATCTTGGGCATGCTGGAAAAGCTGCTGTGAGAACATCTCATTTAACTGCATCTACTGCACAGAGCACTTTGGCAGGGAGGGATGCTGCAAGCAACAGGAAGAGGGAACAGAGCTGAAAGGGTACTGCCCCTCAAAGTCATTCTTACAGTAGATAGGATTTTATCCTGACATCTCCAGGCAAGGCACCTCACATCATCTCCCTAAGAGAAGACAATAAGAACAGCCCTGACAGACAAGTGTATTGTTCCTCGAGCTTTTGCCTAGTGTATTGTTGAGAGTAAACTCAACAGTGCTCTCTCCAGAGAAGCTGACTATCTACTTCTGGCTAGCCAAGATGTGCCTAAAGAATTCCAAGTATTTGAAGGAATATTTCAGTGGGGGGTTCTACAGTTTCCTACAGCACCTGATATTGTCAGAGTGGGATGATCTTCTACAAACTGACTATGCAACCTCAAGGGCTACTTTGAAGTGGAAAAGGAGCACAGAAGCAGCTCTCACTAGAGCCAGTTGCTAGTCAGCATTCAGATGAACGAGTTATAATTTGCCCAGAAGAAACAGATGCTCCACAGGAGACTGAACCGGAACGGAGATTAGAAGAGAGGGCTTGCTACACTGGGAGAGATCATTCCTCCTACTGAGATGTGGAGATATACATCTCAGTGAGAAAATACATACCCACCATCCTTAGCAAGGTAGGATGGCTTTATCCCGAACACAGAGAAAAGTCAGGAGGGAAGAGAGTAAATGACTGCCTTTCAATGAGATGACACATGAACACACATAGATTCCCAGACTGCCCTGAGAGTTAAAAATAATCCTTTAGATTTCTTAGCAGTTCAAAGAGTACCTTACCAAATGTCATTTAAATGAAGAACCAAAGAATGGTTTTTTCCCTGCTTTCTTGTGGGTTTTTTTGAGGCTTTGGGGTTCATACTTTTAAATTCTCTTCAAAGCCTTGGAACTTCATGATTTAATGAAAGATAAGATTGTCACATAACATCTTGACTTCAGAAGCTTGACTTTTAAAAAAACACAACTATTGCCATGTTAATGACAGGACAGTAGTAGTTGGCCCCTCTCAAATTTGGTACAAACACCACCTGTTGAGTGATCAGCAGATGCCTCAGATTGGAATTTGGGCAACATTCTTTTGCTATGAAGTCTCTTCTGTGCCACTCTGAATAAGAAGAGAATAGCCACTTCAGCTTATAATTGTCTGGTTTCTGTCATGTTTTTGTCGCAATGTTACTGCCAGTGCTGTCATCTCAAATTTGGCTGAAATTATAGATTTTTGTCAAATAAGCTTTCCCAGCATGTTACAAGAACCAACACATTCCTATGACTTTAAAGAAAAAAATTCCAGAGCAAAGAGTTATTTTGGAACAAATAGAGACTTCTGCAGCGCTGAAGAACTTGGAGGTTGAACTGATTATAGAAAAAAAGCAAAACCCACTTCAACACCCTGCTGAAAGGTAGAAACAAGGGGGTGGGGGGGGGAATAAAAGGGGAGGGAAGTTAAGAGCATTCTAATTTTTCCCTGTTGTCTCAATCTAAAGATTTTTATAAACAATACATTTTAAAAGATTTGCCTTAATCAATTGATTTCTGACTCTAGAAAGTTTTCTGCCATACTAAAGATGCATTCTTTGTGCTAAAGTAGTAGTTCAGCAATATATTGCCTGAATGTAATTTTTTTTAAGTAGACTTAAAAGTATCATTATCCTCATTCCATAGGTGAGGAAATAGCTTATGTAAATTGCTGAAGGTCACTAACCAGTCAACAATGCAGGCTCAAGGCTCGCTCTCCGCTGCACTCCACTTTACAGGAAATGGAATTAAAGAAAATTTCTAAATGAAAAATGTTATTCTTCCTTTTAAGTCCTGGCCTTAATACCTGACCCAGAGACCACCAATTCTATGCTCTGAAACACCTGAGAAAAGGGAGATATCTAAAGTGAATTAACTAGCAGGAGCTCATATCAGTAAATAAGGGAAAGAAACCACTACAAACACACTTTCTTTCTGGAAGTACGGGTGCTGAGGCTCTACTTGATTTTTTATTGCTTGATACAGTTGGGTATGTGTCAACTCTCCCAGACAGTTCCTGTGCATCTTTGCTGAACAGAAATTTCCAGTCACCAGGTTGCCCCTTCGCAGGGCTGCAAAAAACCAGAGAGGGGATGCTCTGCTCCTTGCCTTGACCAGAGTTAAAAGGGATCTCACACCCTTGGGATTCTCCTTCTCTAACACGTCCCCTTAGTTTCAAGATTAACATAACAGGACACTTTAAATTCATGAAAATTTGACATTGCATCTACTTTGCAGACTCTTCACCTTCTACTCTCAGCAGTTTTCCAGCTCAAACACTGAAAGACCAGACTGAGAGGTAATAAGTAAAAGTTTGCTGCTGCCAAAGATGCTAGCAGTCCCCCTCTGAATACTGTGCTCTCCCAACCACTTGGGCTTCCTTGCCAATTAGTTATCCTTCACTCTTCAAAATAATTAGTCTTTTGTTCTTCTATTCCTAGACTTTGGAACCAGAATGTTTCTCCACCATTTCTAACAGTATTTAGAGGAACTCACAGTATTTACGCAGCAGAGCTCACTGGCATTTAAGAAGCCACACTGGCTGATATATCTACCTAGCATATCACCTCCTCCATGCAAAGCAAGTTATTGAAGTCAAACAGTTTCAACAGACCCTTAAGTTGTTTCCAGCAAAAAATCTTTTCCCGTAAAGGTCAAGCATTTTAACCTGCCCAGCCAGGTCTCACGCAGAACCTTTGCAAATACGGTTTTACGTGCCATTGGGTGTTGCCCTTCCTTTTCCCCTTCCACAGTGGTAATGGGGAAAATTCAAGCAAGAGGGTTTTTTAGCACCAATGACAACTGCTGATCAGAATAATAATTAAAAAAAAAAAATTCACAGCTAGCAAGAATCACCTTAGCATTTACAGAACATCACTTCTGGTGGCCCTATCATCACAAAAACCTTACACATTTACAATGTCCCAAAACAGAATGCTGGAAACTCACATCAGTGCATTTCACCGAGATGAGACTGACAAAATTTGGCAAAACTTCCACAGCTTTTTCTAGGGAAAAACCTATTGCTTTCAGTAGGATGTAGGGATGCGCATAATGCAAAATGACTCTACGATTTCATGCCTTTTAACTCAAGTGGATGCTGCCCAAATTTTCTAGTCTTATTCTCTACATAGAACAGGTCAGTGCTTCCTGCATTAACCTCTATCCCTGCTTCAATATAGCAGGTTTTACATTAGCAAGCTTCTTCCCCTTTCATTGCACTCTGCCTAGGGTTTTTATATCTAAAATACTAAGGTGACACTCAGAAAGGTTATTCAATCTTCAGCCAGCATTGCTGCAATGGGAGGAAGGGATACTCCCATGGCTTCACTGCAGCCAGGGCCCAAGTGAAGGTGACAATGTTCATGAGCTCTTCACTGGGAACACCCTCAGGAAAACACAGGGCACCTTACTTGGATAGTAGACGACTAATGGTCTTGCCAAGGTGTGTTTTGTAATTTGCATACACTGACCTAGACACGTCAGGAAATGGATTGGGCTTCCCCAGTACAAGACAGGCATGGACATATGGAAGAAGTCCAGTGAACAGACACTAAAATTATTAAGGGACAACAACATCTGTCATATGCAAAAAACCTGAGTCTTGGGTTGTGCAGCCTGGAGAAGACTTGGGAATCTCATCCATGTACAGAAATATCCAATAGGAATTGTGATGGGCAGTAAAGAAGATGGAGCCAGGGTCTTCTCAGAAGTGTCCAACAACAAAGTCTCTTCTCAGAGGTGCCCAAGAGGCAACTGGCACAACTTGAAAGAGAGAAACTTTCCTTTAAACTTAGCAAAAACATTATTACTCTGATAGTGGTTAAACAGTGAAAAAAGTTGCCCAGAAATTTGTGCCATGTCCATCCTCAGAGGTATTAAAAAAACCTACTCTATATGGTCCTGAGCAACCTGTTCTTGTGGACCTTGCGTTGAGTAGGGTTAGTTGGACTAGATGAACTCCAGAGAATACTACCCACCTCATCCACTCTGCAACTCTGACTTTTTAACTTTTGTAAATTGAAATGAGTAATTAATTATTAGCAGCCATGAAGGATAACACCCATAAAGTACAAATGTTTGTTTATTTAGATCGAGAAACCTTTTTTGGCCACCTGGATAAAAATTCTCAGCCGAACTATGAAGATCTGCCCCTCATCAGCAACTAGGGATGGAGATGCACCTTAGCCTCTCCTGCCCTGCATGCCTTGCCTATGACTAAGCTGTATTGTTCCATAGGAAAGGTGGGAACTGTGACTCCAGTACAGGGCAGGCAAAGGGGACAAGGATATCAAAAGTTCAGTAATAGGAAGATTAGGATGCAGTGGCCTGAAATTCAGCCTGTCCTGAAGACTGAACACATCTCTAATGCTTTAACACCACAACAGCTAAATCAAACACAGCTCAAAAAAACCCCCTCGTCTATCCTACTGTAATAGCATGGAAACACATTAAAATGAAACTCCTTCTGTGACGAGTTTTTTTAGTATTCCCTCCACCTCCCAAAACTGAGTCTCATCTAAGAAGCAAAACTGTCCTGTCTTCACTATTTTCCCACCACCAACTCCAAACATAGCTGTATTTGAAGTGCTGGCAAAACCAGGTTAGAGTATAAACTAGCAAAGCAAGTAGGAATTTAAGGTGCACAAGCCTTGCCCTGATGAAGATAATAATTAGGTCAGCCCAAGAAAAATTTATGAACCTAACATAACACTCCCAAACAGATCAACAGTCTTCATAATAAATTTTGGTCCTGGCTGCTATAAAACCATTAGCATTCCCTAGCATTGTAATTTACAGCCTGATGATGCACTGAATCATATTTTAATTTATCTGGAAGATATAAACAAACATTCTTGGGTGGAAATTAATATCTGATCTTTGGCTACCTCTTGTGGTATAAAAATCCAGAGAGGAATTACATTTAAAAAAAAAAAAAAAGTATTAAAGAAAATCATTGCCAGCTGATAAGCTTGTCAAATAATTTTGAGGAGAAAATTAGTTCTCAGAGGTTTTTGTGTGTTAGAAGCCTAGAAGACCTTGCTGTGAAAATGCATTCATAAGGTATAAGCAGGGTGAATATTTCCGTAAGCACATGCCATGGATGGCATCTGTTTTCATACTCAAGTAGGGGGCAGATAAAGAATCAAACCAAAGCCTAACCCATTCCATTTTCCTAATGTCCACTGTTCTGCAAAACATTTCATGCTCTTGTAGAAGTTTTGTGTTTAGAGAGAAATCTGTGAATCATTGCTAACTTAGGGAGAAAAACCCAGGAAGCTGACATGAACCTCTGCTGCACAGCCAGAGTTCTCCCACATAAAACCGTGTTCAGCAGCTACAAGTAATCTGAAGTATAGTAAAGGTGCAAGATATACAGTTATGGAGAGGAGAATCATAAGTGCAGCTGGCATGCTGAGAGAACATCTGTACACTTACTGTGCCACAGTTCATCAACTGTTCATTTCACCAAGTGCCAGACGCAAAGCAGAAATTGGGAGAATGTGAACACAAACAGAATTTGCTCAGATATAGAGAATCAGATGGCAGATCCATGGTCTGAGTTACACAAGAAAAGCAAAGAGATTCTCAAAATGAGACAGTACTTCTATCTAGCCTCCAACTGCAGCAAATGAGTGGACCCCCAACAAGGCTTATTACTTGTGGTCTATTTTTATGTAAACCCAAAACTTCCTTCTGTGGTTACAACAGTAATCCAAAAAGCAGCCACAGTCCCTGTTTAAGGTAGAGATGGAGACGTGTCCAAAGAGAAACAGAATATGTGCAACTTCAGTGTCTTTATGGGTTTTTAAGAAGGCCTGACAATTTGGGTTCTAGAGTAGAAATTCAGGTCTTGCTCAAATAATCTCCCACCACCACTCAATGAACTGAAGAACCAGCAAGATCACTGGATCATGTTAACCAGGGTTAAAAAAACACATTTCAGTTAAATAGTTTCTCTTCTGCAAAACCAACTCAATACTGGGGGGAGTCTTCATTTTCCTTAGAATTTAGCATTCTTTAGCACTCAAGAAAATGTTCCTACTAACATTGTCAAAGGCATGGCTTGTGGGAACACCATCCTATCAGAACAAGAGTTTTGCCTGTAAAACTATACCTACATTAGATGGCCCTGTCAGTCCAAAATCTTCTCTTGCTGTAATCCAGTCACAAACCTTTGCACAGTGGACTTTAGCCCACAGTAAATATATGGATGGAGAAAGAAGCTCTGCCACATAAATATCTATTGATATATAAAAGGAATTAAGACAGACCACAGGAAACAAGGGAGAAGAAGAAATAGTTGAGATGAAAACACAAGAGAGAAAACAAAGCAGCATATAGTCCTCTTCAAATTGAGTGCATCACAAAAGGTGATACTACATACAAGTTGATTTTGTGGCAGGTACCAATTTTTTCTGTAACCAGGGTCACAAGAGATTTATTTTTACCATGTCCTACACATTTTGCCATGGAAGTCAATCCAAATACCTAAGTGTTTCTATTACTCTCCTCATCATGTTGGGGGTGGTAGGAAACAAACTCTTCAGAAAAGACTGGAAATTATCCAATTGTGTATGAGCAGAAGAGAATGACAGAATTAACTGCACCACTCCAGAGCCCTTGAGCAGCTGAGAGTCACTGTCAGGACTACTGTGAAAGGAGACAGGCAGCAAAAATACAGCAAAGGAAAGGGAATACTCTGGTGGATGATAAAGTACAAGAGGGAGATGACTCCCGGACTACCAAGAGCAGACAGCAAAGGACATCTCCATGTGGGATTTTGCAAGAAAGCCAAGTGGATAAAAGAGGATTCTCCTAAGGAGGAGGAGACCAGCAGAGCGCAAAAACAGAGCTATGTCCAAGCTGTCCTTTGTACAGCAGCATCCTGCAGAAAAAGGCATGATCTCTCCTTACATGCTAATCTCTCAGTGGCCAGCACTCACATTGACATAGGTACAGACAGAGAAATAAGATTTCAACACCAACTCAAAAAGTCATTACAAAATTTGCTGAGGAAATTGCAAACCCAAAATGGAAGCCAGCTGAGACCACAGCCTGCAGGGTCATGTATCATTAGCACCAAGTGAACCAAGTCCAAATGTCCAGCTTACTGTTCAGGAGGAAACAAAAGCACCACTATATACGTGGGCAAAGCATCATCTTTTTCTAATCAAACCTGTCTTGGGTCTGGGTTCAGAAAAGCAGTCGAGCATGTGCTTAAAGGACTCCTTTTCTGAGAAAACAGCTCAAAACACACATTTACCTGTAAGTATTTGCTAACAGCTGTGAATAACAGTGAAAACCGTAACTAAACTCTTCTGAGAAAAAGGTGTTAAAAAAAAAAAAGGGCAAAATGTGATAAGATGTGATTGTCCATCGCATTGCCTTATCTCTCTGCTAGGAATACTGTGGGATAAACAATGAAAAATACAAGACTGCTCCAAAACTAAGATGGACACACATTAGGCACAATATCCTAGTCACAAAAAATACATAATCAGCACACCAGAATATTCTTGGGTTTATTGATGGCATCACCACAGGGCCAGTAAAAAATAGATCAGAACAACTCCAAGTTTTAGCCCATTCTCAGCCATACAACTTCCAAAAGGGATCTTTTGCAAGAGTCTGGAGTGAAAGTTATGACCCCATTTAGTGCCATTCATTAATGGAAGTAAACATGACACAGTTTTCACACCCTGGCTCAGCCCTGATGCCTTCTTGCAGTACATTAATAATCCTGTCAGAGCTGTCAAGGGGACGCAACACTTGCTGTTCTGATGACGCTCTGTCCCTGTCTCCATGCAAATAATTTGTCTTTCATCACCATCAGAATTGTTTTCCAGCATTTCTCTTTGACTTGTTGACTTTTGATCTCTGGCCTAATGCTCCTTATCAAAAACAAATAAACAAACAAACCCACAAATCTGAATAATTAGCTAGAAAGTTGCTGCCTAACAAATCCAAAAGGTTGCAGAGGCAAACCGTCACTAATCTTACCGTGTGATTAATACAAGTCGACTTACATCTATGTTACCTCCCTGGGAAATACCCTTCTGCACCAATTATTCTTAGGTGTTATTTCTGATTAATTATGCTCTCGCTCCATTAGAAAACTGATGGCCAACTTTGCATCTGTCTCTTTGCTTTGTATCTTACAAAGACAGCAGTGATAAAAAATTCATAGGGATGAATGAATGAATAAGTGGTCAGTGTGTCCGAGGAGGTGTGGCAGCTCAGGTTTGCTGTCCTGGGAGCACAAAAGTGAAGGTCACAGAAGCATCAATTGATAAAGAGCCTAATCTTCCCAGGTGGAGGTGCAGTTTTTCATTCACTGTGCAGTTTAACACAATAGAATTATTAACAATTCCATGAAAAAATACCAGATGCATCCTCAGTTTTATGAATGCAAATAGCCCTGTTGGAGCCAAGGGGAATACTCACATGTGTTTAAGTTAGACACATGCATAAGCAAAGGCAGGATCAGAGCCCCAGCTATAAATATTTATGTCTGCAGTACAACACAGCCTCAAAAATGCATTCACAAAACAGCCTATAACGCAAGATCCTGACAATACAGATTACTCTGTAGAATTTCAATGGGAGGCTCTCCTTTTTTGGGTCCCTTTGAAAACCCCAGCCTCTATTATTTTAATAAAGCCTCCACTGTCATTTCAGCAACCTTGGCCAATACCACCCAAAAGAAATCAAAAGAAAGAAAATATAGAAAAAATAATAAAAATAATTTGTAACTGCCAACATAAAAATCTTTTCATGTTATGTTTTAGCTTTTTTATTGGTTATTAAGTAGGGCACTAAAAGCATCTGACTTTGGAGCACTAACATACATCTTCAACTAAGATTAGCACAAATCAGGCAGACTCCCACCTCTCTCTTCCTTAGATTTAAAATTAGATTTGGGTGACTAATGCAGATAAAAATATTCATTCGCTTCAGCCATACAATCTGGTTTCCTGGCACAAATGTTTGCAGAAAACAAATGTCAAAGCAAATGCCATTATTTACTTTGGAAGAATATTTCTGTACATCCAATCACAGAATAGAAACACCAGCAGGTGACTTATGCAGCCAGTCAGAAATAATATTCCTCATATTTGAAACAGTCAATTCACAGACAAAGAACATTTGGGAAAAATTTTATCAGATCCATTTGAACTCAGAATACACAAAATAGAAACCAGAAAAGTACTGATGAGGAAGAAAAGATGGACTTAGTCAAAATAAATCCCTCACTCTGAACCCAAGCTGATAAAAGGCTTTTTCCCTTCAGTTCAAAAGATTTTGGATCAGGCCCCTACAGTTCAGTTCAGTTTTAAAGGCTCACACAAACCTGGGGACGTTACCCTGCAAGCAAATCTCAGCACTTGGACTGTTAAAGCATTGCAGGATCAAGTCTTGCAGAGCATCAAACACAAGTTGTAATTAAAATAATTTACATGCTGGTAGCAAGTCAGCTAAAGCAAGCACATCAGGTTCCCAGCATGGATTTCAATTTGCTTCAAAATTACTCAAGGATAGGAGCTCATATTTTTTAAGATCATCCTAGTTAGCCTAGAAAAAAATGCAAGACCCAAGTGACAGCTATTTGATTGGAAGAAGGTGGGGGTGGCTATTACTTGGTAGGTATTTATCTTTACTCGCTGCCTGGATTCATCATGAAAGCAAACATCTATGCTGTGCATAAACTACCAACACGTCATTGGCTGCAAAAGAAACAGGCTGGGTTGCTTTTGCTTAAGGAAATATGCATGATGTTACACAAGCAGGCTGGTAATTCCTAGTGGGATCTGAACTAATGGGAGTCAGTCCCACCCTCCCTTGCACTCCTCAGACAATCCAGTCCTGGATGGAGCTGTGCTCTGATGGCTTCTTTCTTCACCTTGGTGCTGTTTCTTCACAAGCTGCAATTGCTTAGCCAGCCTTAAAATCCAGTCAGTTGTCCTCTCCAGAACCAGCCACCTTTTGCATATTGAAATACTGAGATTAACTCCAGTGGGTCCTGGAGCAAGCACCCATTCCTACAAGGATCACCTTTTATCTCCACAAGTGACAGTGGACATGGAGGGAGTTGTGTGAAAATGAATCAGCACATGAGAAATCCCATTTCTCCCTCTGTGGGTAAAACATCTCAGAGAAAATCAGCTGATGATGAAAACCACCCCACAGAACAACACCAATATGACTACAGCATTTGCTAATAGCTATGCATATTACCTACAAAATTAAAACGTATTTCATGTTGGCATGTCTTGTTCAAGCATTCATAAACTCTCCATCTCAAATGAAATATGGAGTCTTGTTTTAAGGATATTTTGCTTTTTTTATTTTGGGGGTTTGGGTTCTTTTTGGTTTATTTGATCTTTCCATTGTAGAAATTAATATTTTAAGGCCATAAACAAATCTACTCCAATACTTATCCTTGCTAATGTTACAGTGCAGGTGGGTGGATGTTCAGGGCAACTCCTACTCATGCAAGCCAACTACCTTGTCTCTGATAGGCAAACTGGAACATGTTTAACTGCAAAGACTTAACGAGTTACCATACCCAGGAGTCCAGCCCCCAAGGTAAGTGTGCCTGCTGCAGAGTCAACAGGTTGGAGCATCTCTGCTGGTGTTTCTGACACTCGAGCACAAAGCTTGGAGTCTCCTCTTACAAGGACAACAGTTATATTTTAAAACTGAAACCCAATGGTGACTGGCGGAGACCAAAATTCAAACTTCCTGGATCATTCCTAAATCTTGAGCCTCTGCTCTAGGATATTTCTATACAGGCCATAGAAGTCTTGATGGATCTCACAGCTCATCTGCTGTGACAATTCTTTGCTTCTCACATCAGTAGCATAACAGTTTATATTTGAAATTTTGCAGCAGAGTGGCTGGAGTATTGAGTCTCATTTATGTTCTCTTACTTACTGAGCTGAGAAGTCATTTAATTACTGCTTTTCTGAGAAAGCAAAAGTTAATTTGTTGTCCTGAACTTACTAAGACTAATGTTTAAAAAGCCTGATCCATAGGATGGCACCTGAAACCAGCAGATCAGGAGTGAAAGTTATTAGCCTAGATTCAAGGCTTTAGCTGGAATAGCGTGTGTTCTCGATCTCCATGGATTGTGTAGTCAGGAGGGAGATATCTGGCTAGATGGGATTTTGCACATCTGTCAGCTACATCAGAGATCCAAATGCAAAAGCCAGCATGTAAGAACATTATGAGGATTTGTGACCCTCTCCTGAGGATTTGGGGTCTATAAACCAATGAATGGATTACAAAGAAACATAGTTATAGTATTTTCATCTGTGACAGATACTGCTGCACCTCCGGAGTGGCTCGCAATACTTAAAGGACCCATTCTCCACACACAGGCCCTGTGAAAATGCAAAAGGCAAGCACTGCTTAGCCTGAAGAAACTGGAAAATGTATCTTAAAATCAGTTTGCATCTGACTTGAAAACTCCAGATTTTTCTGGTCAGAACCAGCACAGTATGGGAGCTTTATCCTCATTCATATTTGTTCTGTATATGAATCCATGTAGAAGAGTCACTGGGTGTATACCCTGAACCATATCTTAGACACATGCAAAGATCACCAGGGGAGTTGGAGTTCCTATTAATCCAGAACCAGATGACATTTAGTAAGGAAACTACATGACCCTGTTTGTGGACATTTCCTATCAACCCATTCCATACCTCCCAAACTTTGCTTCAGATATCTTAGCATGAGAACTGCAGAGCTTCAGAGCTATTTAGATGTTTTCAGGGAAACCCAGGAAAAACCAAGAGCAAATGAAACTGAACCACTAGATGTGTTACAGATTAGAATTTCAAAATTCCCACTCCCAAATTCAGCAATTTTGCTGCCTTTACCCAGGGAAAATCTGTGAAACTAAAATCCTATGGGTATTTAAAATACCAAACAGCTCTCAAACCACAAGGGAACATGTGTGAAACAGTCAATTTCTGGTCAAAAATAGAAAACTAAAAGCTAAATCTGGTACAAAGAGGTGAGTGAGACAACAGCATTCCCCATTTCATGCAAACCTCTTCAAGCTCACACAGGCACGTGCATTGGTGACCGCATTTCCTCACAAAGGTGAGCCCGAAATCCGTTCAGTGCTTTGCACACCAGGTCTGTCTTTCGGTACTCTGCACTTCGGAGAGTGAACTGCTGAGCAACACATCTTCTCTTGGTTTCTCCAACATGGTAACCACTAATTCAGCTCTCCATAGACCTACTGAAAAAACACATTCTCCCCACTAATCACCTTTCTTTTCTTTGCAAAGACTGTGCTTTTTACAGCCACAAGGATCGTATTCTGATCAAGTTGCACACTTCAGAGCGCTTTCCTCACATCGATTTTCCCTTTCAAGCCCACAGGTGCACACAGGCTCCTAATAAAGTACAAGGCATACCAGCCAAATAGTGGTTTGCTGGAGACCTCTGAGAGTTTTACTCACCAGAGTGACATGTACAGATACTTTACACATGAAAAGCTAGGAAGGCAACACATGAACTTACTTACTTAGCCACACAATGTAAAAATGTTTACTTGATCCACTGGACTATTCTGTGTACATCCTCAGCCAGGAGGTTCTTTGTTTCTGTGTTCTCAGGAGGGCAGCACCATCAGAAGGAGCCCTATTTGTTTCCTTCAGATGTTGTTGGAAAGGTAGTCATCTTAATCTGAAGCCAGGACTGACATTTTGCACCATGACAAGGCATTATCTGTTGGGGTTTTTTCCTGAGTTCACCTGTTTATGTTTAATAAAAATGCTCTTTTGTAACTCATGATGGGCTAGAGAATTCCCAAACCATTCAAAACACTTTAAAGTTCTTTTGGGACATAGCCAGATACTTAATATTGTATTACTTTTTATAGTTGTCACTTAATCAAGCTATTTAATATTATAGTACATTTTAAAACTGTCACTTAATCACATTTTCTTGACCCTTTTATGTGAATTAAAGATCACTGTAGATAAAAAATGGCATGCTTTAGTTTAAATAGATTCAGTATGTCCAGTTTGACAGTTACTTCTGAGACATTAAAAGAATTTTCTGTGATTAATGTGACCCCCAAACGTTAGGTAGTATAATGTTCCATTTCTTCAACCATTAGAGGAAACAGCATTAGACAGAAGGAGCCAAAACTTATCTGACGGTATGTAAAGCTAAGAAAGCCTAAAGATAATGTACAGCTCTGTGTGGTGTACTGTGAGACCAAGTTAAATCAAATAAGTATTTTCTGTTTCCTTACAACTCAAATCAAAAATAAATTAAAACACAAAGTTCAGTAATAACCCAGTAACCCTACATTCCACAACAAAAGAAAGCATCTTACTGAAGCTTGCTCAGAAAAGGAATAAATGCACTTTATTCCACGACAGGTGAGCAGGACTGTTTGTGCTTAGTATAAATGATTGATAGCCATGAATTCTAATCCTGGAAGAAATCTTACATACACATTTACTCACAAGAGCAAAAAAAGTGCATAAGACAAGTCCATCTTCAGAACCATTTATAATGGCAATCATCGTCATCATTTTATGTGGTTGATCCAGAACAGCATCATTGAAAGATTTTATGCTTTTAAGTCATACATAGTAAATTACCTTCTCTTATAGGCATGTTTAAAACTATTGTCTTTTACTGTAACCTTGGTCCTCAGATCCTATTTAATTCATCCAATTCTAATTGCTCTTCCTTTGTATCTTAATCTCAAATCAGATGTACCACATTTGTTAACAGCTGTGACTGTAGGTGCTGCCCATTCTTAGAACATTCTGTGTGCTTTTCTTGATAGTTTAATTAGAATAAATACCCTTTTTAATCCATGAAGTGGGACATAGTACAATAACATTGATCTTTCATTTGACAGCAAATTTGTTTGATAACAGACCAGGGTTTAGTGTAACCAAATCGGCAACAGTAATTCATTTTGGTTAGTCAATTAAAAATAGTGTGTATACAGTACCTCTGCAAACAATGAACAGTAGGCTAAAATAATCAAGACATGAAAAGTGCCTGCACAGAAATCACGATGTTGATGAAGAAGAATAGTTCAAAATTATTTACAAGAGCTGCCCGTGAGATGCATGTGGGTATAAAAGTGTCTCTCTCCAAAAATGTGGACACACTGGGGAAAGAAGTCGATTATCAGGGCCTGCTCAACAGAATTGCTGTCTCCCGCTCATTTACTCTAGAAAGATAATTTTTAAACCTAAATTTTGCACACAGGACAGCCTTTGCCTTCTACTGGGAGATGTGAACCAGCTTTTGCATTGGACTACCAGCAGCTTGGAAAGAAGAAACATCCCCCTTCATCCAAGAGCAGATATCAACTCAAGAAGTCTCAACTGCTCCTTCCTACAAAAAGTCATAATCATGAAGACCAGCAGAAAACTAGATACACACTTTTCCCTCCATCCAGAAGAAATTACAGCCATCTAGACTAACTGAAGAGACCAGTCAACCCAAGTTGCAGAACCTCCAAATTAACACACCTTGTTGCTGTAGTATGGATGTCACAGGCATTGGACAGTGCTTGAACGTAAGCACAGCAGTAAAAAGGACAGGTATTGTTGCTACCACTGGGTAAATGAATATTCTTTTCCCTTCATCCATTTTTTCCCTTCCTATTTGTCATCACTATTCTTGGATCTTCAATTAGATTGCAAGCTCCCTGGGACATAAACCAGGTCATTATTGTCTCTTCAAAAAGGGATCATCACAAGGGGCCAAAACTGTGTCAATGCTGCTTGGAGCCTTTGGGCAAAATATTACTAAATTGCCCTTCAACTCCAACCCAAAATTATAGGCATGCTGCGTGCAGTATTTTGTAAGCCATTGTTTTGCAACGTGGAAATATGCAAGTGAACATGATACTTGAAAAACATAATTCATTTTCCATTCATGAGCCACAATGGGTATCTCATGGCACTGTTTGCTCTTCAGTTTCAAATGTGAACTTGCATAAAAAGTCAAGCAAATGAGCTTTCCTTCATGTTGTTTTATTAAGTTCTTGGACTACACTCTAAGCCCTGGAAGAAGAAATTGCAACTGCTGTTGTCTCACAAAAGGAGTGAAATTCCCAAAGAACTGAAGAACTCAGCCCTAGGTTGTGTTGGAAAGCAGCTCAAAGCTCCCTGCATGACCTCATGCTATGTCCTCTCCTGCTTTTCTTATCATTCCTTGGGCCAGCACTGCACTTGTGTTCAAAAGTGAAAATTAAGTTTTACAGCAACATCTGATAAAAGCCCTAATCTTAACTTTTGGAGAATATCCTCAATGACTGAATATCCTCAATGTCTGAAAAGTTTAAAGATAGCTTTGTTTTAATTTCTCTTTAGCTTTTCACTCAAATATCCCATGTATGACATTATTGTAATTCTTCTACCGGCTTTATACTTGCCAACTCTTCTCCTATTCTTTTGTTCTTGGGCTAATCTTTCCTTTTATATTAATGAAGCCCTTTGAAGTACCTCTTCAAATCTTCAACTAGATTCCTTTGTGACTCTTTTCCTTCCCCTAAACCTGATAGGGTCTTTTTACCATGAAAATTATTAATACTTCCCCCACTTCTGGCACTGTACTGTCAGCTTTAAAATGTTCTAATATTATTTCTGATCTTAAGCTGCTTTCTCCTGACCCAGGAATATTGGCAAATTACCGACCTATAGCCAAGCTTTTATAGGGAAGGTCTTGCATCAAGTGGTAGCCTTTCAAGTGCTTAACCACATAGTAATAATCTTTATGACAAATGGCCTCCTGGTTTGCAGTTATACCGAGAGTGCTAAGAGTGTCCCTTAAAGTGGTCAATGACTTTTTATAAAACCATACCTTGAGTATCATGTCAGCTCTTACCCACCTTGCTATTAGCACACCTCTAGACACTGCAGATCACAGTAACCCTTTCTGACCATAGGCCAAGTTATAAAACACAGGGGGCTTTGTTCAATCTAAAGACATCAACTTGTCACTCTGGAACATCATTCATCTGCATCGAGCAACATGCATCATTTTCTTGTGATCAATGCAGAGTCCACTGCTCCTGAATGTTACTGCAGCTAATCATTAAGACAAATTTAATTGTTAAGAGTACTGACATTCCTTTCAGCTGCCTTAAGCAAAGAATTGATTCCTACACCTATAATTTGGCATTTTGCTGTGAATCAGACTTTTTAAATTTTTTTTTGCTCTTTCTGCTCCTTTATCACATTGCCCTAAGGGCAATGCAGTGGTTTAAAATTATGTTTTTAGCAACAGGAAGTGTTTGTGAGTAGCAATTTTCCAGATTTTTTTCAGGTCACTTCCTTCAATCAAGAGCATGCCTAAAATTACTGCAAACTAGAAATCAAGACTATTAGCCATGAAGCAACATGAAACAAAATGTTCCTTAACAGGTTCTTTCCTGGTCATCCAGCTGAGCAGAAATTCCACAGGCAAATAACTTTCCACCTCCCAGCCACAATTCATGGCTTTTAAAAATTGCCTCATCATAATCAGAGGTTTTGTCATGGCTTTCATCAGAAAAACAAATCCAGAAACAAACACAGATGACAAAGACTGTGACAGATGCCTTTGTTTGTTGTAATGATCCTCCCTATGTGGATGAAGAATCCCAGTCAAGAGTGGTATTTTTTGACTAATCTCATTTTGCTGAAATGGGAATATTGAGGGAGGAGGTGGCTGATGAAACTTGTTCTCTTAACTAGAAAATCTTCAGCTAGTCCACAGACAGCAATATCCTTCTGATTTTCTCTAACCTGGCCTCCAATTATCAATAAGATTTTTTTACCAAAAATACAGAACAATCAAGCTTATAAAATGACTTTTTAATGTTCAGCTGTATTTATCTCCATTGGGTCTATTTGCAATATTTACTGTGCTTAATCCAAAAGATGAGACAAACATCACACATGAATGAAAAACATTTGGAAAATGCCCTGTTCAAATAATCCTGTTCTCTCATATGCCCACAAGCACAAGACCTTTTGCATATCCTCAGCATTCCCTAACACAACTTAACTCAATCTTTCTGCTCTCAAATTAACTCCTACCCTCACCTCACAAAAGACTAAATTAAAAGGCAGGCTGCAGACTTCTCCAGGCTTTCACAAAGAGACTCGGGCAGAACCACGAGTGGAATGCAGAAATCTGCTGGCCCCAGCAAAACCAACCTGAGTCAGCTGAAAGCTCCTGAGGGACAATCAGACTTCTAGGTCATGTTGCTGGTCACTCCATTGCTTCAGTCCATGGTCACTGAGACACATTACAGGTGACAGTTCCATTTGCACACTCAGCATTATTCTGAAAGTGCTCTCTCGAAGCTGGTGGGGGCTTCACAATTGGAATACATTTGAAAACACACACACACACACACACAGAAGTCTGATGCTCCACAGCTGAACTTGGAGCATTAAGTGCACACGCCAAAGGACTCCAACCAAAACCAACAACTGCTCCTGGCAAAAAGCTATTCACTGATGAACTGGGGATTTGCCTCTAACCTTGTACACAGTCAGTGTTGATGAGGGAGGAGAGCAAGCTGAATATTAAAAACTGCTGCCTCAAGAATAATATCGTGTACAGATTTAATCATAATAAAAAATGATCGGCAAGTAATTGTAGTCATTACTACATCTGCTCAGAGCTGTGGGTAATCGTTATGTATGAGTGAATTAAATCAAATTCCATATCATGGGCCTGATCCTAGAATTTCTTGAGTAAACTCACCTCATATTAATAATCTCCCTGAGTATAGTGGTCTATTTGCTTCTATGAATATGTTTCTTATATGAGGAATCTTTTGACCCTTCAGCACTTTACCTATAAACTTAATTAAAACCTGACTCAAAGAACTTCAGAAGGTAGACTGAAAAGTAGATTTCAAAAGATGGGAAATGAATTTGTTTCAGGCTGCTCTTCTCTCTGTAAAGGCACTGAAGTGGGTAGAGAGAAAGATGTTTCAGTGTGGAATCTGAGCAAAGGAAAAGACAAAGCCGTCCAAGATAAAAAGTTGAGCTCAAATTCCGTCCTTCCGTCACTAAATCCCAGGTATTAGCATGGTACTGGAGACACAGGTGTAATTTATAGCACAGAGTGGGAATGTCAAACCCTGACTCATGAAGATAAGAAAAACCTGTTTACAAAAGAGCTGCTGAAGGGTAGAGCTGGAGCCAAACTCCAGCTAGATCAATAGCCAGATGAATTATTAGTAAAAGAAATAAATTATTAGTGTAATTTCTTCTCTGTCATCTATGCCAAATGTTAGAGACTGCATTTTAGTATATCATCATGAAAATCTATCGAAACCAGAAAGTCTTCCCTCCAATAGTCTCGTGTTGACCCCTGTGTATGTTTGAAATGAGGAGTAAGAACGGAGGCCCCACAGGTACCCCCTGTGCAGAGAGCAAGTTTTAACCTTCTTACAGATAAGGGTCCAAGGCAGGCATCATGCTCTTCCAAAGGTGCAGGAGAGAAATGGAACTAGGTCTGAATTCTTCCTCGCGTGCCCTTGGTGAGGTCACAAGAAAATACGTTATAACCTGCGCTTAGGTGACACTTTCACTGTCTTTTTCATGGTAGATATTCTACCAAAAATAGTCTTGAGGGCAGCTGGTGCAAGAAGAAACTGCAGCAGTTTGCATCTGTGCGTGTCCCCATCACCCACAGCTACACACATATATTCTCCCTACTAACATAGGTAATTGAGTGCAGTAACACAAATGATCATTTTTTTTCTCCTGAAACAGAAATGAGCTGGCAAGCATAATCAAACAACAAGAATCATTTTTCCAAAGAACAGTGAGAGAGCAACAACGACAAAAAAATCTGGTGAGAATTATGACAACTATGTAAGAATGCAATCAGGAGAGAAATCCTGATAAATGAGGACCTTACATTTTTAAATGCCTAAAAAACAGTACAAATAAATATAAATTTGAATAGAATTCAATGCACAATTGAATTAGAAGGGGAAAAAATCAACCAAATCGCTAAACTTCCACTACAGAATTGTAAGTAGTTTGTCTAGATAAAGCTATAAAATGAATAAAACAGCAGCAAAAAGGATTGAACTTTTGCTGTCAGTAAGAACTCCAAATCATGGATAAGAGTATTATGAATGCTGCGTAAAGAGCTCTGCAAAATATCCTCCAGTGAACAGGAACTAATGATAGATGAATGTGCACATGTAATTGAACATGCAGAAAAGAAAACCAACATTCCAAGAAGGAAAACAGAAAAGCTATCAGGAGTACTGGCTCATGTGAACATCCACGAGAATGAGATGAATACAAGGAAAAAAGGCAAATTATGGAAAATGCAGTCTGCTCTGTAAAATAAAATACATGTTTGGGTCTACACATATTCTTCATTAGATTATCAGGGGAGCATGTGTCACACTCACAGTCCTGAGGAATGCTGGCAGGAACATTCAGCCACATAAAGCTCTCCTGGTTTTGGGTTTCATTACCAACATCAGGCCCTATGTTGTTCCCATCTTAATTGATGGCAAACTTCCCTTTGACTTGATGGAGAGGAGGATCAGGCCCTTGCCATTTAGCTTGCTCAGGAAAGGGTTAAAAAATAAAGTGCAGCAAAACTCTTGAAATGCACCTCAGTCCAGAAGAAATCCACTCCAAAGAACTGACCCCTTTTGCATTCTACACCATAGGAAATAGGATTTTCCTACCTGTGTTTTGTGTTAAGTTGTTGGGCTCAGCTAAATCAAAAGTCAAGCAAAGCAAACCCACTCGAACTTAAATTCAAATGAAATTTCACACTCCCCCTGCACACTGAAGCAGCCTTACACAAAGGTACTTTCAGCAGATGAAGCCAGTGCACCTTTTAAGAGTAGGCAGAAATAGAACATATTTGTAACAGACAAATTATGAGTGCATCAAGGTACTGGATGGAAACATTTCTTGAACTTAAGCCAAGTACACAGTAGGAATAGGTTAGAAGGCTAAATCATTTCTAACCACAACTTAAAGAAAACTTCATAGTAAAAATAATATCCCTTTTTAACTCTTGTCTTCCAAGCACACATCACAACTTTTGTTTCCATTGGTTTTAGTCCCTATTTCAAAAGCAGCATTTGCTGTAACAGCTCATTTTTTCATGCAAAATACTGAATCTAATTGCGGAAATATGTCATTCCCTCCTCTCCGCCACATGGCATGAGTTAATGATGATGAATGAAAGTAATAAAACCCAAATCTTTTTCAAACTAAAGCTCCTGTTAAATTACTGGAAATTATATGCATGCGTCTACAATGAGGACACTGCAGAAGGTCAAAGATCTTGCTTCCTGCATTTGGCCAAACTATTCAACAGGCAGCTTGGCTGAACCTGCACAGACACATTTTTGCAGAGGTCTGGGGGAGCCACCTAAGAAACTCAGCTTAGTTCAAGGCTGGTGATTTCATTAGAGCATTTCTCCCCTTCCCCACGGAACACTAAATATTGTTCACCAGAGTCTACGACCTGTCCCACATGTCCATGGCAAGCTATTTTTGGATGATCGAGGCCAAGGTTTGGAAGAGTAATATATCATCTGATGTGATATACATTTTTAATGAAGGTCCCAATTTTACTAATACAAAACTTTATTCTGTGGCATTGATATGAAGCAGAAGGAATACAGCAAATTTAGAGCCAGATGCTGCCTCTCTCATTCACTCTGAATCACACCCAATTTCTCCAGTTGGTCCACTAAGAAGACAGGTAAACCATTCAGAGATTAAGGTCTGTCGTGGTTTAACCCCAGCCAGCAACTAAGTTCCAAAGCAGCCTCTTGTTCTCTTCCCTCCACCAGCGGGAAGCAGAGAAGAATCAGGGAAAGAAAAAAAAGAAAGGGGAAAACTTATGCATTGAAACATTGAAATAAGAACAGTTTAATAATTGAAACAAAAACTGGAAAAAGAACAACCTAGTATTATTACTACTACTAATAATGATAATTATAACAAAAAAGGAGAGAGAGGAAAGAAAAACAAGACAAACAAGTGATGCACAAAAAAATTGCTCACCGCCCTGACCAAAGCCCAGCCAGTCCCCAGGCAGCAATCAGCCCCTCCCAGCCAACTTCCCATGGTTTATATAGTGGGCATGATGTCCTGTGGCATGGAATATCCCTTTGGACTGTTCTGGTCAGCTGTCCTGGCCATGCTCCCTCACAGCTTCTTGTGCAGCTCCTCACTGGCAGAGCATGGGACACTGAGAAGTCCTTGCCTGAGGGTAAGCACTGCTCAGCAACAACCGAAACATCAGGGTATTATCAAAAATATTCTCATCCTAAATCTGAAACACAGCGCTGTACCAGCTACTAAGAAGAAAATGAACTATATCCCAGGCAAAAGCAGAACAAGGTCCTACTCAATAAAACCACAACTGGCAAAAATGTGTTCCTTTCCTGTCTGCAAACTCTGTTTCTAATTCTGCATGCTGCAAACTGCACCAGCTTAATGCTGTTCTCCCCATTCATTCATTCATTTCCTCATTTTTGCTTAACTGGACAACAGTTCTGTGGCCCCTTCTTTTCCTTTGGGCATTCAGACACTATGCTCTCCCTTCTTTTCCCCCGGCTCACTTTGGAGTCTTTTTGTCTCACTTCCTTTCATCGTCAATTCATTGAGGTTTCATTGTTTTTGTCTTCCCACTATGCTGATCTCCCACTCCTTATGCTTTCCTCTTATGGTCCCTTTCACAGATGGACCACAGAAGACATAGGAAAAAACACATAAGGAGAGGAATTCTTAATAACCTCCTTTAATGTATTTTCTTCTCACAGATGAGTTTGAAGGGTTTGAATCTTGGACTGGTGTAAATCAAGGTGTTACTTTGCACAAGTCAACAGAGGTTATTTTTTACCCAAAAAAAAAAAAAAAGTATTTGTAGCACCAGGTTTAACAGCAGCAAAGCAAAAATTAACATCTTTGCAAGTTTAATTTCTCTATCCATGAAAAACAGCTTGCTGAATTGAAGTGCATAGAATTGGAAACATCGGTTTTCAGAAACAAAAGACCTAAATTCTGCCACTCATGTTCACAATGAGGGATAACTTACTCTCTAAGCAGTACTCATTTCAACTCACTGGAGCCACCAAGAAATCATGTGGAATTCAAGTCTCATTGCTCATTTTTTTATCTTCCACTGTACAGGAAGGAATAGACAGAGGTGTTATTAGCAGGTAAATAATATAAATGTTCATATTTCACATTTTCCATGAGAAGCTGAAAACCTTCCATTTGCTTCAGACCTTACCAGAGCACACCTGGCTGTCCAAAATTGGCTTTGGGATGATTCTCCAGAGCTCCCATGTCACCACTACACTATTGGAAATTTCTAACTGATTTACCATGAGGAAGTCACTTTTGGTCCTGGTCATGCACAAAAGGAGGAGAAAATCGCACTTGGGATGGTATTTTGCTGACTATTTCTGAATGCAATGGATAGCCAGAAGTTCCAACAATCTCCATCATCTTTGAATAAAAAAGATCTCTGAGGGATGAAAGAAAACTAACTACATAACACCTCTGCAAGCATAATCTTGATCTTAATGGTTTAAGACTAGCTTTTTTGGTTCAGCAGTTTTGCGTGGAGCTTATAAATACTGTACAGAATACATTGTTTTCTGGCGTCCTCTGTCCACAAACAGACCCATGTGTTGGAGTGGGATTAGATCCGTTTGCAAGGCTGCATTGCCAGTTTAAAAGAAGCACATTCTAAGCTTTACCTCTTTGTCATTTGAGAGTAATAGCCTCATCCTACGACTAGGGGACACAGGTCTTTCAGGGGCAAAATGACACCAACTTTACTAAGGAGGTTTCATAACCAAAGCTGGGCCATGTGAGCTTTTACATACTAGATGAATATTTATAAGAACATGTCCTCATTTACTAAGCTTCTGGGAACATTTTCACAATTAAAAACCAAAACAAAACAAATTGAAAATAATTGTCAACATACTGACAACAATTGGCAGCTTTCAAAACAACTCACAATGCCATCTCCAGGCCTTCAAAATCTCTCCCACAATGAAAGCCCATTACCATCCTATCCAGATGTTTATGCTAATCTTTGGAGTTTCTCTTCATTCCCATGCCCCCATCTATCTAAATGAAGTCCTTAGGAAGATTTGAATCATGAGCCCTGTGCCACTTTTAAGAGTCACACTGAGGCAGTAAAAGGAGGGTATTCCAGTTCTTTACTAAATAACTTGCTTCAGCCACATGGAATGGGTTATAAGCATTGTCATGGCCTGAGCAGATGCAACAATTCACACTAAGGTGAAACAGATTTATGGAGAAATCATATTTGTGGCCACTGCTGTCAAAAGCAACTGCAGTGAGTTATACAATAAGCGTTCGTGATGAAATCGTTAGTTACCATCAAAAAGCTCACAGGACTAACTCAGGAGAAGTGCAGCATGCAACACCAAGACATTTTACAACTTTATCTAACCCATACAGACAGTGGAGACAGCTGCTGAGAATGAGGAACCTCTGAAAAATGAAGACAAGAAGCTGCTGCAGAACCATGATTCAGCCTTGGAAAGTTCTGCAGGAGCACTAGGACTCAGAACACCAGCACAGGGAAGCTGAGATTTAATCTGAGATGACGGTGAAGCTCAGATCTCATTTGAGGTGATAGAGGAGGCAAACCTGACCAACCTACTTTGCATTCCCTGAAGATAAGCACAGTCCAGCAAACACTGCAGCTCTCTCACAGCAGAGCTGCTCAGCAGAGGAAAAGTAAAACCAGAACACTCAGAATAGTGCCCTGCACAGACAGAAAAAAGGCCATTTTTAAAACCACAAGCAGACAAATTTCACCTGGCTGCACAACATTCACACTTTGTGCAAAAGGTGTGCATAGCTGCGATTTCATGACATCCAGTGCATTTCAGGAAAGCAGGAGGGAGGAATGCGTGAGGCAGAAGGTTTGCCTCTGGCTTCTGCACGGCCAATATCATGGAACTCTGGAGGCATGAATCACCAGCTGGCTCCAGGAGTGCTGAGTTGTGGAGTCTCTGTGACCGGCACCCACAGAGACAAAATTTGAGATGAATAGACGTCTCCGGGCAGGACCGTGGTGAGCGATGTAACGCTTTTACAGATGGCACAGTCATAACCATTAAACAGTTATGGCCAGCTCGAGTGAGAGAGTGAAGAATGTGTGCACAGGGTGATAAAATACACCCACAAAGCTGAGAAAAATACACATATTCTGGTTTTAGATGCATGGGTTATCAAAGATCACTGAGTCCTCGCTACAGTATAATCTGTTATCAGAAACTTAAGGCAGCTGGTTGGATTCTGAACTTTCACTCACAGAGTCACATATGGTCAGAGTTTTCTGGAGAGCAGGGGAAAAAAAAAAAAGCTAAGAGCTCTTTTAGCACAGCGAGTCTAATCCAGTCAAATGATTTCTCCTTCTCTCCATCCCTGACCCCATTTAAGTGCTATCTTAAATATTCCTAGGGACCCACTGGTCCATAAAGAAAAAATGCTAAAGAAAACATAATCTTTCAAGGGCTGACATTACCTAGTTCCCAGTGCAGCTACAGACTAGTTGCCGTGAAATGCAACAACCTGGTGGGAATTAGAAAGCTGTCTTTTAACTGCCATTATTATCTCTAAAGCCTCTCTAATAGCAATCCCAGAATATAGGTTTAAAGAAAAATCATTTTAATGGAGGTCCCAGTACTACCTTTTTATATTGCACCAAGTCAAGCTATTGATTAGCTTTACATTAATTTTAAAAGCACAAAGAATTTGTCATGATTTTTCTCCCTTTGATATCAGCATCCATCAGCAATTGCATCAGTTTTCTGCTGAGCTGCCAAGCAAAGTTAAATGATGATGCGCTTCCTCTCCCTGACTTCTTATTCCAGCTTGGTTCAGCAATCTCAACCAGCCACTTCCTGTCTCCCCTATTGCACCGTCTGGCACTCACTTCAGACAAGTCAATATGTTTAAATTATACCTGTACCAGGCATAATTAATCATAAAGCTTTCTGCTTTGTAATGTTATTTGAACTTCTGCTTGGTGTTTGCAAGTAGAAAGCAAAGCAAAAGGAGTTCAGTGGTGAAAACGGTGCCACTCCCCCCACCCACCTCCTCATTGTGTTGGAGCTCCTTGGATTTCAGAACAAGAGACAATTTCTTGGGAAGTTGCTGCTCCCTGACAGTTCAGATTGTTGTTGAACTTCAGTAGGGTGATAATGAGTAGGGAGAAAACCCCAAGGAAAGTATCCAGCTTTATAATCAGAGATACTTTGTATGGGGTCAGCCTGGAAACGCAGAATTTTTTTCATGTCAGGGCTTGGTGCTCTGTGTGTAAGAGAACTACCTCAGAGGTGGTGAGCATGGGACCCACCTCTGAGTCATAGCTCTACCTTTATAACTGTTATTCTCCAGGGCATGTAGTAATTTATAGCCATTAGAGGCCAGCAGTAAATTACTCCCCCAGCCTGGCTCCAAGTCAAGCTCTCCAACCAGCCACTGGAGACTCGGTGGGAGGGGAAATGCAGAGAGCGAGAAGTGGTTGGCATCCACCCCTTGTCCATTCCAGCCTTGTCTACTTCTAGAAAAGAAATGGATAGACAACTTCTAAGATTCAGCTGGACAGGGTGCTGGGCCACCTTGTCGAGACTACTTTTGCCAAGAAGGTTTGGACCAGATGATCCTTAAGGTCCCCTTCCAACCTGGTATTCCATGATTCTATGATAAGTAATGTTTTATTCTTCCTGGGAACTCAGCTCAAAGGTCTGGATTACCTTCCCCATGGTGGGGCAACAGGAGCTCTGTCCAAAACCAATCACTCATCGTGCAGGGTGGAATCCTAAGCAAGAGCTTAGCCAGCTGCTGAGGTGTTTCTTTTAGGTGTTTTAGGAACAAAGAGGTGTTTTTTCAGCAGAAACGAATCTTTCATATAATCCATGGCACAGGCGCCTTTAAAACACTTCAAACAAAAAATAAAAGCAACAACAAACCCTCTTTTCTTAAAGCATCCCAAGCAATTTTACAGAGATTAATTATCCTTATTCATTTTTGCCTTTCCATATATTTCAGATCTCCCACAGAAAACTAATCCACTGGATTTCAAATTATGGCACAATTAGCATGAAATTAATTAGCATCTGACCTATCCCCTAGTTTTACTCCAGCTGAGACTGCCAACTTTTAATATAAGCCTAAAGCAAAAACTGTAAGACTAATACAGCTAATGGGACACAGGACTTTTAAATTAAAGAGAGTTTTTTAAAAATGCAATTCACAGCCATAAGCATTTCTCTGACAACAACCCCAAAACTCCAGCCCTCAAACAAAGTGTAGGGAAATATTTCATCTCCCTCCAACACATACAGCGTTCCTTTGCAAAGCCTGCAATCATCCCTCCCGTGTTTGAAAACTCTCATGGCCATTCAAAAGCAGAGCCTACAGTTATCAATTACCAATGCCTTTTAGTCCTGTTATGCAAAGTTTCTTTTTCATGTAACCTCTCCAGACACCTCTAAGGATTTTTGAGTCCATTGCATACATATAATCAGTCCCCCAACTGTATCATATGCTTCACAATTTCCTGCATCATTTATGGACCTCTTCAGTGTTTCTCTTTACCACTCTACATGTTTTTCACATTCCTTCAGGCTCCTATCCACTATCTAGTACTCAAATTTCTCGCCCTCCTTCCTCTTCAGGAGGCTTCAGCCATTACTAACTCAATGCTCCTGTTATTCTTTCTCATAGTTGCTTCCGTCACTGCCATCCCTGTCTTCCACATGAAGCCTGTGATTCACAGATATCCAATAATATTTAACTCTTTTGCTTTGCGTGGCTAGAGTGGCACACAGCAGGCTGGCAGTATCATCCCCTCCTGTGGAAAACAAGTTTTAAATCAGAAAACAAGACCTGCATTCAAAGAATTAGTCAAAAGGAACTTTCCCTTGTAACCTGCCACATTCATGAGTTGCCACAGCCTCTGTGAAATTTAGTAACAGGCTCTCCGCTGCTTTGGAAGGACTAGAATTCCAGGTGCAAACTCCACTGTGTGTGCACTAGAAAGCAATACTACAGACACAGCTACATCAGGAGGATTTTACATCCCTGAAAGTGAAATATCCAGGTGATACCCACACCACAGCAGAAAAATGAACAGCCTGGATAAAGTTTGTAATAGAAATGGGAGTAAAGGAAAAAAGACACATTTGGGCACTGCAGGGAAAACAACATTTAAAAAATGGAAGGGTACAGAAGATGCATGAGATACATAGAAGAGCTCTTGGAGAACATGTTCATGCCATATAGCTCCCATGTGTACAATACAGAGCACATATCATTCTTTCATGAGTAAAAACTACATTCAACATGTAGATCTCAGTCAACAGAACTGAGATACCATTAGCCTTTGAGAACACTACAACTCAGAAACCATGGAGATGAACAAAGAGAAAAAGAGGGAAGAAAATCACATTCTGTACAAACACAATATATTTTCAATACTAGATTTTCATTTCAGAAGTCTTGTGTTCACCTGGACATTTACTGATGTTGTGGTCTGACAGCTCTGGTTTTATAGTCTGCGTAGACTGTTCTTTCATTTTGTGGTTGCCAGCATTGTTTTTTTATGTTTTGAGAGAGCATTCTACTTTTTTGTTATGAGGTGGAAGCACCCCAATCTACAGCACTCCAAACCATTCTCCATTCCAGTAAAACAGCCCTAAATCCTCTGCTGCTGCTATTCTTCTTTTTGGCAAGACAGAATCAAAAGAATTTGCTTGTTCCCTTCCAAACTCAGGCAGATGAGGGGTTCAGGGAAAAACAGAGAAGGAAACAGCATCAACAGTCACAGCCTGGTTCAACAGCAGGAGGAACCTGCCTCATGCCCAGGTGTATTTTGGTCAGAGGTGATAGGAGTGGAGCACAGTCCAGCAGCTGGGCTCTGCACCTGCTCAGGTTGCCTCTTAGGCACACAGATGTCATCTGCTGTTCTGGACCAGGTACAAAAAGAGGGCAAACAGCCTCAGGTCTTGCCCCAAACAGGTATTGCAATCCCACATGTTGGCACACATGTCGTGTGTCAATGCGTTTCCACATTGTTTGCCCAGTTCCCAGCAACAGTAGGCAATTTCAAAGACTTGTTTTAGCAGGTCAAACTGATGAACCAAAATGAGGTGCCCTTTAACTCAATTTTTCTTCTCCTACCCCTAAATACTTCTTTCAGAATGGAAGAGTTTATTATAACCTGCCTCACACTAACCCTTCACCCCTCCAGAATCCACACTATTAATTCTCATAATAAAGAGTATTTTAAATATATTTTTAATCCTCTGAGAAAACCAATTTCATCCTTGAATGTTCCATTGATCTACAGTAAATAAATAGGCATTAGGGAGAAACATTGTTTATTTATTTCCTTGCCACTTAGAATTTAATCCTGGGATTCTAAAGGGATGATTATAAATTTCTCTAACAGTCCCTAGGGTATGCTTTGAATGTAGTCATCTAAGATAGGACTCTTGCACTCCAGGATGCCAGTGCATTACAGCTTAGAAAGATTACAGCCAAACAGCGCTCATTTATTACAAAGAGGGATGAGTAGTAATTCCAGGACACACACTAGATGAGATTTCAGCGCTATCTACTTTGTGTACAGCGTGGAATGTATCTGGGAGCATTCCAAAGCCTGCTTACACACAGCACGGTCTCACCTAGAGAGTTCCTGTCAAAATCTTGTCCGTAAAGCAAGGGGTTGGGAGCTTCTTCAGTGGAAAAGAGTTTCTACCACTTATCGAGCCAAGTTTGTAGAGTTGCAGATTTATGCCCTTGTAGAAGGGCTGTGGACCTCTTCCACTGGGAAATCTAAAGTCAGTGGTTCCTTCATTCAAACTTTTGTTCTTCTTGAAAATCAAAGGAGGGGGCTTTTTTGGAAGACACAGGCTAGGAATGCTGTGCTGGAAGGGACCAGAAAGCTGTATACAACTGGAAGAATCAAGTCTGCTTGAACATCAGTTCCTATAACCACAGGTCATAAAACCCTCTCCTGACTCCAGAAATAAAAAGCTTAAATCTGAAAGATTGGAAGTGATGAAGACCTCATCACATACCCAGGAAAGCAATGGTTAGTCAGTCTTATAAGCTAAAGAAAAAACCCCAAACAAAACAAAACCAAAACAAAAATACCCAAACAAACATTTCATTTCCTATTTTGTTCAGCCTTTTCCTAGGAGAGGAAAAAGCCATCCACTAACCAAAAAACTCTTTATTCAAAGTACATCTAGGATATCATTAGGTCATGGTGTTGAATAAACTAACTAGACTGAGCCTCTGTGTGTAGGTTTTCCAGACCTCTGATCATTCTCCTACTGTCCTTTTCTAAGCCCTTCCTGATCTGTCAGCACAGCTTCAGCAAAACTGGGCAGCAAGGAACTGTAACAAAATGAGTAAGCTCTTCAAGCAACATATTTCTACCATATTTCCAAGGAGTAGGAGGATGTAATTCAGTGGGGAGAAGTGAAAGAAATGGCTGCACCACGATACAATCTTTTTTAAACGCCTTGGAGACTCCAGATCCCCAGTGCATGTCAACACGCAGCCTGGAAGAGTAGCTGGGACAGAGCCCTAGGTTGCACACAGCCGAACTGAATGCTCAACACAGCAAGGGTGAAGTCTGCTTTGTGTCACTGCAGAAAATTAGGCTGATATCTAACAGATGACATTTGCCAGTAAAAAAATGATTGTTCTCATTGTTTTTGTCTTCTGGGAGACATTTCGCATCTGACACGCATCTACAATCCATGCAGGTACTGAGTGTAACCTTGCTGTAGACAGCTTCCAACCTGCTACACAGGTCCTTCCAGGATACAAAGTCTCAGGATGGCAGCCTTTTTCATTTAATTTATCAATCTCCTTCATGCTTCGTGCTTTAATTAATAATAATTAAAGACTAATCACTTTCATTGCAGCCAGGTGCTGAACAAATTTCTCATTTGTCTTTGCATTGCACCATGGGCCCTGGCCATGTAGAGGGAAAGGCAAGAATGGGGACCATCCGTGTTCCTTCCTTGTGCTATCTCTGGGCTCCTATTGCTCATTTTGAAGCACACCTTTGGGGCTCAGAGTTACAGACTCCACCTCATTGCACAAGGAGTTGTGAGCACAGGACACTAAGGTGGTCTCTGTCTCAAAAATATCTATTATACCCTGCCACGAAGGCAAAATGCACCACCTGCACCACCACTGTTGTTTTCCTCCTGTGTTATGGAGACTGTGCACGGCAAATGCAGCTGCAGCAACATAACACTTGCCATGTAAACCAGCTGGTGTTACCACTTCTGGCTAAATTTGGGGGCAATGAGGAACAGAAAGGTCAATGACTTGCCCCAAATCACAGTGAAAATTGGTAACATAACTGGAAATAGAGTTCCCATCTGCAGAGACCTGCATGGTATCTTCAGTATGTGATCAAAATTAGTCAAACTGATGATTTCACCACTGACAACTAATTGCACACAGGAACATAAGGGTTCAGTTTCATTTAGTTCATTTGCAAACCAGAATTTGGAGAATAAATTCCTGTTCCTATGTTAACAGAGACTTGGTTAACACTGTGAATCACATGGTATAAAGTGGGAAACTCCTGTCTCTTCTAGATCCTATTTAAGTCAGACACAAAGAGTTTAGCCAGGCAGATCATGCACACAACAATTACTTGAAGCCTATGAGAAAACCCTCCGAGGGCTCATCTTGCTTCTTGAAGAGCCAACACACAGAGGAGTTCCCTGCGATGCCTTTCATGATCTCCATTGTTCACAGGGTACTAAAGTAATGAATAGCCTTTATTTTTCCAAGTTTCAGTCACAGAATGTGCATGCTAGCATTAAAAGGAAAACAAAAGTGCAGAAATGCCAAGATACTATGTAACACACAGCCCTTCATCACTTGCATTGATGCACAGTGTTACAAATTTTATCTAATCAACTGACATTTTAAGTAGTGGAGAATTTAACAAGAATAACAATGTGGTGACAATTTAGTCTTTCTTCCCCCTCCATAAAAACACTGTCTTCTGTTTGGTCTAGATTTAGGTCAAGACATTTCACTAATTTGCTAGTCATTAAAAAGATATTTTTATACCCAGCCTGTAATATTATACTCTTCAGTGATTATGATAGTTCCCAACAGAATTCCAGACTTGAAAATGAAGGCTGGGAAGCTGAGCTGCAATTATGATACTTTAAATAATTCCACAAAAGTAGAACCACTGTTAAATAATTTATAGTCTTTGATCTTGTCACAGATCTACTGAAATCTTCACATCACTCAAGCTAAATATTTTCAAACAGAAGTGGGATAGGTTACTTCCCTCCACCTCCTTCTGTCACTGCAGGAGCCGAGGAAAATAACGGTGCCAGGGGCCGAATTCTTCATTACTTTGGTGTAAGCTCCTTCTTGCGTGAAAATTTTTCCTCTGGGGTTTAAATACATTCAGAGATAAGTCTTTCATCACAGCACCTTGAAAGGTTAAGAAAGTAGCGGCTATTTTTGAATCAGAGTCAATAAGAAAGGAAAAGAGCTTTAAGATCCTCAAGTCCAACCGTCCACCTACCACCGCCACCATTTTCACCCTTAAATCACGTCCTCAAAATAGTTTTCCCTCCCAAGTGACATTACTCCTAACATTTTACAAAACAGAAAATGTTACCTTTTGACTCTGCATCTTGCACAGGTACAGAATGATAGAATAGCCTGAGTTGGAAGGGACCCACAAGGATCATCTAAGTCCAACTCTTGGCACTGCATGGGGCAGCCCAAAGAATCACACCATGTGCCTGAGAACCTTGTCCAAAAACATATTGAACTCAATCTTGATGCTGTGACCATTTCCCTGGGGGGCATGTTCCAGTGCCCAACCACCCTCTGGGTAAAGAACCTTTTCCCAATATCCAACCTAAACCTCCCCTGACACAACTTCACACCATTCCCTGGGTCCTCTCACTGGTTACCAGGGAGAAAAGATCAGTGCGTGCCCCTCCTTTTCCCCTCAAAAGGAAGCTGTAGACAGCAACGAGGCCTCCCCTCGGACTCCTCTTCTCCAGGCTGAAGAGGTCCAGTGATCTCAGCCGCTCCTCACACGGCTTCCCCTTCAGACCCATCACCACATAGGCAAGCAGAGATGAGAGAAGCTCCTCACAGGACATCAGTCCTTGTGAAGCTCTGTGTATCTGTGCCAGGAAGGCAAGGGAGCCTTCCACAACACGTTCAGCTACACTGCCAAACTTCAGCAGATGCCATCAGGCCTAGAGAGATGCTGAACATGGCCACTTTCCTTAAGTAAGGGTCAGCTCCTGAAGTCTGGTACCCAGCAACATACATGAAAATGAAGGCTGTAGTAAACCACCTGGTTAGAAACAAAACAGAAAAAAATGTCTGTAATTTGTGGTCTAATCAGTCACAATCCACCTTAATTGGGTCCTTAATGGGGTCCTCAGCACAAGAAAGACATGGGCCTGCTAAACTGAGTCCAAAGGACACCATGAAGGTGATCAGGGGAATAGAACATCTCTGCTACGGAGACAGGCCAAGAGAGTTGAGGTTGCTCAGCCTGGAGAAGAGAAGGCTCCCAAAAGACCTCTTTGCAGCCCTCCAGTACCTTAAGGGGGTTTATGAAAAGGAGGGATAGGGACTTTTTATATGGGCAAATAGTGACAGGACAAGGGGCAGTGCTTTTAAACTGAAAGAGGGCAGGTTTAGATTAGATGCTAAGGAGGAATTCTTTACCCAGAGGATGGTGAAACAGTGGAACAGGTTGCCCAGAGAGGCTGTGGGTACTCCATCCCTGGAAGTGTTCAAGGCCAGGTTGGATGGGACTCGGAGCAACCTGGTCTAGTGTGTGGCATCCTTGTCCATGGCAGGGGGATTGGAACAAGGTAATCTTTAAGATCCCTTCCAACTCAAACCATTATGTTTCTTATGTCCTGCTAGTCAGGGATATGGCCTATTCATAGTTCCTATCAAGAGCACTGACCAAATAACCTACTCACTAGTGAAAACTGGGCTTCTTGGTTAAAATTATCTTACAAAGTCAAATTCAGAAGCACTGGTGTAAATTAAAGGCTTGGGCACAGGATCAAGCTATGCACTCAGAAAAAAAAAAGTTGCCTCTAATTAGCTGAGGCCAGTAGCTAAGAAAAGACAAGATAACATACCTTAAATGCCTTTTGCTGGACACAAAACCAAGGCTGCATCACATTGCAGCCCAGGATGTCTACGTGCATGTGTACGCACGATTACAGCAGCTCTGCTGACTGATAACTTGTTAAATTGACATAACTTGACTGTCAGGGTCCTAAGACTAATGAAACATGTAAAGTATGGCAGAAGTAAACAGCAGCTTTCCAGGAAACACTTAATTTGCATTCTAATTAATGCAATGTGGGGCAGAAGTCATAAATAAAGGATTCAATCACAGCTCACTGTATAATAGGCAGGCTGGTTTTACACACCTGACATGACAGGCAAGTACTAATGTGGGGTTAGGGAAGATGCCAAAACTAAACAAGTTCTTCACATCTGCAAGAGACAAAGAGGTGCAGCACCAAAAAAAACCAAAAGGCTTTTCATACTGCAACTTGCCTTTTAAAAGTTTCCCTCCCTAGGAATAAATTGCCTTTTTTTTTTTTTTTTGAGAAGATGACAAGTGTAAAGAAAATTTCATCAGAGGAGTTTCAGCAGGTGCAACAAACAGGATTTGAACACCACACCTTCAGGCTCGTTACCACGGGTGATGAGTACTGCTACCCTGAATGCCCTGGTAAAGACTGCAGTCTCACTTTTCAAACAGCTTGCAGAAGCCTGCCCAGAATAGCTGCCACCACGGAGGAACTCTGTGCACACTTCCTGAAATGGGTGAGCACCAGGTCTGAATCTTGCTATTATATTTGTCAGTCCTGTCACACAAAGCATATTGCCTGTAATAAGTTTGGTGTGTTTTTTTTTTCTTTTTTTAGGCAAAGTTTGAGGATGGATTCCTGCTTTGCTCTCAGCTATAGCCTTACTCCATCACCACTGTGGTGTCCCAGCCATTCCCTCCTAGGGACCGTATTACACAGTTAATACCAGCTGGTGAGCTCTGAACACAATGGGGCAAGCAGCAAAGGAGGCTGGCTGCATTTAGCCACAATAAATAAGTCTACAGAAAACCATTCAGAAATTCAATTTTTATGTCCTTTCTGTGTGGGATAGTACATGTGGTTTATGTTACTTTAAGAACACTTTGCTAAGTGCTTTGTTGTGTTTATTAAATGCAATGAAGTCAAGAAAAGAACAAGAAATTAAGATATTTGATTTTTAATTACAAATAAACAAAATTATTTGAAATATCCTGCTTTTCTTCCATGTGGAAACAATAGTAGAAAAAGTAGCCTATGTAAGTGGCAGAGGCTTACTTGCAAACCAAACTGATGAAATGAAAGGGGACAGTAAATATCAGCACCATAATAAAGTCCCTTACTACTTTTAACTACTTCTCCTCACTTGCTTCACATTTCCCCACTACTCTGCCACAAACAGCAAGTCTTTTCATGGAACCATCTGAGCTCATTCAATTTTTGTGAAAAATACTTCCTTAATGGCTATTTGGTTTTTCACAACCATAGTGATAAAAAAATATTACTGGCAGAAGTCTCAGGATTATAAATAGGTATCAGTCTTTGTTTAATTTCAGTAAGCCAGGATAAAATCACTGAGGTTTCCATACACACGACTTTCATTAGGAGCAATGTACAACTGAAAACGCATCAGGTTCTTGCCTGTTATTTGTCCTTATTTTTATTTATGTCTTCATGCAGTTAGAAGGCTGGAAGTTTTGGGGGTATAAAGCAAAGGCCCCAGGAAAAAACCACCAGTGACTGGGGAAAGGGCAAAGTCACTCACACCAGGACAGTAACTACCAATCTGTCAGAGAAGTATTTCATTTTGAGTTTTTTGCTTGTTTCCATTTTGGCTAAATTGTTTAAGATGTGTTACTTTGGTAAATGTCCATGTAACTCCAAGTGCTAATCAACACTGTGCTTGAAGAAAGCCTAGTCTGAAAATTTAATACATTATTCCAGAAAGCTGTAATCTAACAGACAGTAACTTGCTGCCCAAGTGCCCAGGGTCCCTCACTGAAGCCATGAGGGTTGTCAGCCAGATCTGACATTTCTTATATACACACAGACTATTCGGAGTCAGAAGGGACCCACAAGGATCATCGAGTCCAGCTCTTAAGTGAATGGCCCATATGAGGATCAAACCCACAATCTTGGTGTCATCAGCACCATGCTCTAACCAATTAAGCCAATACTTAAAATGCTTTAAGGTCAGACAAGTAGTGCCAAAAACAACCATAAAAAACAAGAGCAAGTTCTTCTTTTGGTCAAATCTTTCAAGGATTTTCCTTAAAATTCATAAAAATTATCTTTATGGAGGACTTCGAATTTTTGGAGGTTTTTTCAGGGTTTGCAAGCACTCTGTGTTAAGAGCAAAGACTTAATAAATAACACAGAATTGATATGATAAAGATCCCAACACATCACTTTCTGGATTTAAGGATATAGTGGTACCCTACAGCAAACAGGCAGATGCAACACTTTAGTCCAGGTGCTGAGTTTAAATCAGGTTGTGAGGGATGCTGCACCTTGTCTTTGAGGAAAGGCAGGCAGAGGACAGCCTCCATAGGACACAGGAGCCAATTCCTCTTCAGGAGAGCAGTCTGGGGCTTCATCCAGATTGCTTTTAAGTAACATGCTCCTGGGGTTTGCCTGACAGGACACTGACAATGCTCAGCACTGGCTCTGGCAGCTGCAGCTGGTGGCTACATCCAGCCATGGTAACACTTTGTAGAAGAGTCCAGGCCCACAAACACTGGTACTGAACCCTGAAGCAACCCCTATCTTTCCACCATGGCCATAGACAGAGGACCCACCTCCAGGATTAGCAGATCTCAAAGGGTTAACCAGCCACGGCCAGTTCAGAGGGTGAGACTGGGGGCAGGGAGCCAAAAGGATTTGTTGTTTGGGAGCCACTTCATGCCACCCTCAGACAAGTGTCTTGTAGAAGTCAGCAGGATGCCCCTCTGGTTAGGGACTGCAGCAGAATTTGGCTTTGGCTCTGAAGAAAAGGGATTCATAGGGGAAGCTTCTGGTAGCAGCATGTACACAAGGGAAGCTGGGCACAGCAGCACTTTTCTTTCAAAATCTCCCTGCTCCTGAAAGGCCACCCATGGGACACAGCCATCTCTCATGTAGCTATTGTTTTCTGTGGACGTCTGCCACATCTTAACAGCCGGAGCAGAGCGGAGGGAGTTCTCAGGCCCTGCACAGAGAAGACAAAGACTGCCCTCTGCCTTTCTGCCTTCAGAGGCCACTCATAGCACAAACAAGGCAAGACACCAGAATACAACTACAGTACTACCTTCCAAAAACATGGTCCAACAGCACCCAAGCTGATTCCTACAGCCAGCATGGCAAGAATGGAAGGAGCTTTCCTGGGAGAATTGGAGAGCACCTGGAGCAGGATCACCCTGATTTAGTAAGCACATACTCCAATTTATGAGCCAGAGACTATACTGTAGTGAATGAGGACTAAAAAGGGACAGTCCCACACTCAGAGTGTATTAAGTTCATCACTGCCAGGTCAAGCTTCTCCATTACGGACCAAATGCAAAGGGTGGGAGCTGAAATGAGAAGGTGTCTGCAAACTGGACAAAGCCACCCACTGAGGATGCTCAGCTTTCTTACCATAAAAGCCCATAGAACCAATAGCAAGACTAAATCCAGCTCTCCATCCCTTGAAAGGGCAGAGACCTTTCAGAGTCACCAAGGCTCCAAAGCCTTTTCTTAGTGTTTCAAGGCAAAGAGTTCTATTTCTTTGTAACCTTCCTGTTCATTCCCCCCTTGGCTTTCTTTTAGGGGCAGGATAAGCAGGATGAAATTTAACAACAGCAGAGTTATCAGAAGCTTCATGTGTCAAATAAATGCTACATTTCTTACAAATAGAAAACACACAAGTCATAAATCAAGGATCCAGCTCCAAGAGGCTCATCACTGGAAAGGTGTCAGTGCGTATGCATTCGGATGGCTGCTGCCCTCAGGCTGCCTGAAGGAAGTTTTGACCCAGGATATTAATACAGTTTATTTGACACAGAGTGAACCAGGCTGGGGCTCCAAGGTCTGTTTACATTACAAGATTGTGGGCCTTTGGGAGATTAACACCTGGAGAAAACGCATCTGTGTTTGCTGTGGGTGAGGCTACAATTTAAATTCTTACATTATCACAAAGTTGGACATGATAGATAATCAATGCCCTGTAATAGCACTGAGGAACGGAGCTAGTTTTGTTTTGCAGGGTCATTATTCAGCATATCATTCTTTCTATGTTCATTTATATTTAAAGTCAAATCAGGCACTTATTATTCCTGAGACTTTTATGAATTTATATCTATGTTTTCATCTCTCATCTTAAAGCAAAGCTGCCTGGATCAGTTCTGGGGGGTTTTTTCTTTAGGTGGTTGGGGGGTTTTTTTGAGGGGGGTGGGTTGCAGGAACATAAAATACATTATATTGTTGCAAAACGCTGTGTCACAGAAATCATACAGGTATCAGACTAAAAGAAATCTTAAGAGAGCATCCAGTCTATCTTCCTACCCAGAAGCACTATCAAGTTTACTTCCAGCCATGACATATGTCCATCAAACTTCTTAAAACCTTCAGAAAAGAGTCTGCAAGATCTCTGCGTAACCTATTCCAGTGATTAACAACCCTACCCAGATCGATACTTTTAAACAACTAAAAGCCTTGTTTTGCTACTAGCGAGGCAAATCTCTGAATTTATTTTCACATCTTTAATCTACACTTTAGGTAACTTCTCCCCTTTGAAAACACTGACTGCTGAACATAAGGCTACAGATACACTGCACCTGTAGATATCAAATTAAATACAGAGACAGAATGGCAATCTGGGGAGAGAGAGCAACAAGCACAGATCGGGGTCAGTAGCACTGTTGAGAGGTAAGTGTGTGATACACTTTCCACATGCCTGAGCAAGTAAAGCACTGATCTGCTAAATCTGAGTTCAGTTTGGTTTTTACAGAGAGCCTTCTATTAAACATGTGTGAAAATACAGTGCCTCTGATCCTACACTCCACAGCCACGGTGACTGACAGGTCTGCATCCTCTTTCTAACAACAGTTGCCTGGAAGACTTATACTCTTCCTCAGACATACCTTTTCTAGACAAACAGACACAAATCTTTCAATCTCTTTCCATACAGATCGTATTTTCTAAGTCTCGAGTAATTTGGGTCATTTTTCTAGATTACATCCCACTTGTCTGCATTACTTTCAAAAGAAGTAAAAAAAACAGACCCAAAAATCCAGCTGCTGACTTCTCAGCGCTCAACAGAGATGTCTTGCACACACACTGCCTGCTAAGAGTTGCTCTTTAAATATAATTATCACATCTTTTATTCCTGTTCCATTTGCCAGGCACTAAAATTCCATCTTCTCTCATGCTGCCAAGTCCCTGTGTGGTTACAGATTCTCTGACATGTCCTACTTTGCAGTTTTATAATCTGAGTGCCATCATACTGATAAATTTTTCCCAATGTATCATGTTCATTTGTTCTTCTAATCCCGCATTCTAAAGCATTTCTGTATCCTCTCAGCCTAAAATTTACATGTTCACTTTCTATTCCATCTTTCATTCCATCTAATGAAAATATTGATGAGAATCAGGCCCATAATTAAGCCTCTTTGAGAGCAAAAGTTAATTGTCCTTTTAGCAGGGCACCACTAATAACTGTTTTCTCAGGGTAGATTTTCAAAAAATCAGGTTCTCCCCTGATATTCAGGCCAAATTTCTACAGTTTACATGAGAGCATATAACGTTCCAGAGTGTCAAAAAAGCCTGGCTTAAGTCAAGATGTATCACATTTACCACTTTCGCCTTATCCCCTAAGCCAGTTTCCCTGGGAAGGAAGGAAATTAGATTGGTTTAACATGATTTGTTCTTGACAAATACGTGTTGACTCTCTTTTATCACCTTTTTATCTGGATGGTGCTTACACACGGACTACTTAATAATTTGTTCTAGTACCTTTTGAGATATCAAGGTTAGACTGACCGGTGCATAATTCCCAAGACCCTCCTCTACTCCCTTTTTAAAGATAGACGCTACAGTCTGTTAAGAAATCAGTGCAGAAAAACACGTATGCCTCCAAGAGAAGCAAGACTTTGTGTGCATTGTGATAGCCCCATGCACAAACTTAGGCAAGAAACATTTAACTATTTTCTAGAAAATTTGGGCAAGAACAGTAAGTTGAATTTATCTCCTTATCGTCTTGGGATGGGACAAGAATAAGCAAAGTCTAGGGTGCGTGACCAGAAATTAACATTATATAAACAGAATCATTCATTGTCAAAGAAAAATGATCCCTGTTATGTAACCTCTTCCAACCTCCTGCCAGTGGATGATTATTTCCTACAAAGTATTTTCCATTGCTTTGTTCAACAGAGATTTAAGCAAATCAGTAAATAGCTTCCCTCTACTTCCCCTGGGAAATTGTTGCATAGCTATATAACAGTCAGTTTGGTCTCACCGAAAACAATAATGTGATACTGAAACATATTTAATAGCAACTAATTGCAACAATAAATATGTAGTAGTACCACAACCACTCCTCACCTTTCCCCACACATACAATTGTTTCTATTCACCAATACTTCACCTACTTATTCTTCTACTGTTTCCCCTCTGATTTCCAAAATACTCGTACTTCCATTCTACACAGTCCCAATGCATGTTGGCATCTGCAGAGGTACCTGGAACATCCAGGAATGCCCAACCTTATATATTTTGGATGCAGTTATACCAAGTACCTCTCATATTCTTGTTGGTCTTTACTATGGTTCTTGATGAGGCGACAAGCTCTCATCAAAGAGAAGATCTCACAAACAGGAAGAACAAGAACTCTACATCAACCTCCATTAGAACACCATACACAATGGATCCTATATAATTCTTTGTCACAATGACTGCTAAGCCTTATTTCTTTATACCAACACTTTTATCTATTGAAATAAAGTGGGGTTAGCTGTGATGTTGATTTCAGATTCCCAGTATCCTGTTCTCCCTTTCAGGTAGTGGCTGGGAATGAAGAATAGCTGCAGTATCGCAGGATAAACCCACCTCATGAATAAACGCTGTTTCCCATTCTCCATGCGTTTAAATCAGAGGCAGTTGACCTGTTTAGGATATGATCTATTCAGATAATAAAACCCACATGGCACGTAATAAAACATTTTAATCCATGATCCATGCATATACTTCTCTAGAAACAAAGATGGTTACAGACTGTAGCATATAAAATTTGCCCCGAGCTAGAGAGCCAAAGCCCTTTAGCACAGAGACATTTTTGAATTGTGAACTTTATAAAACCCAACCCATAAGTTCTGCAGATGTAGCTTATTGCTGAGAAAAATCTAAGATGTTAACTGCCAGTGTTAGCTCATATAAGCTGGTATTTGTAAGTGTGTTGTATAACTTGTATTATTTTTCTCACCTTTTCTGTACAGTAAAACCAAGCTATTGTAAATTAAGGCTTTTCCTTTTTTTGGTGGGTTTTTTGTTGGGGGGAGGGGGGGAGGGGAGGGGAAGGGGGTGTTTTTTGGGAGTTTAATGGGGGTAAGAATGTGTTTTTGTCCTCTGCCGTTTTTAAAAATTGTACAAATCGAAGCATATTTTTAAAGGGGATTTTACTACCTGTTTAATAACTTTTTAAAAGGTTCTAGTATTGCATCATGGGACTGTGAATATGGTAGGTCTTTTCCTTCAAAAATGAACAAAGGACACATCTGAGTAATGCTTAGCAACATTAATGGCAGTTGCCATCCAAAAATCTCTTCTGCATTTCAAATAAAGGGATCCAGAAAAGCTAGTCTGCTTGAAATGTTATTTAAAGACATGGGGTTTGGACACAGACCCACACAAGCTGTTTAGCAGCAGATTATCCAGACTGTATCAGTTTTCCTCAACGCTATGTCTGCCTATGACTGTAATTTTAAGTTGCTATTATCCAACAGCAGAAATGCACAGAAAGGAAACCAAGATCCTGCACAGAGGGATGCCTTAGACTGACCACTGTTGGCTCTCTCCTTCACCTGGCTGTAGACAGATTTCACTCAATTCCAAGTATCCATGGTAGGACTTAGCCAGAGGCTTTTCCTTTTGGCTTTTTCTTGCTTTGGAGAAGCTTCTTCACATGCTAATAAAGATGACAGGAAGACCAGCTGCTCTTAAGCAGTTTGCAGGGAGGCAGATATAATTAATTCACAAGTTGGAAGTATATTTGACAGAAAATTGTTTTGTTACCCCCAAACAATCGAGAAGCTCATATGTGAAATGTACATGCAAGTACATCTGCTCTCACTTAAACCCCATACATTTACACTACCCTAACTGAAGACACTGTAGTCATCTCTCATAGCCAGCCATGAAGATGATTTGCAGAATAATCTAAATACTGCTGTGCAAGGAAAAGCTTGATCAATAGACCCCATAACTTAGAAGGTATGAATTTATGTTGCTTTAATGGTATGTCCAAGAACATTAAGACCAATCAAAGTCTACCCAGCTGGCCACATTTACCAGGGACTTGGCTTTCTTTGGGTCATCACAATCACAACTTTCAACAAACTCAATGCCCAAGACTCACAGCGATAAGAACAGGCTTATTTAAGCATTTCTTCCCTTGCTTTTTCTTTTTTCCAACCATGTTCACATAAACTTCTCATCCATTTGCATACATTTGAGCAGTCTGCCTGAATATAAGGCAGCTGCACTTTTATGCTCATTTCTCTGACATCTGGAGTGCTATAAATTCAAGGCTTAATTTTTTTTTCCTTTTGTCTCTGCCCCATCCCCTAGAAAAGTACTGGAAGTAGCACAGACCAATCTGGACACCTTCAGATCCAAGCTCACTGGAGACTTCCAAGTTTGAACGACTCAAACTGGACCAAAAAGTTAAGAGTAGTGCAAAAAAAACCCATCAGTGGTGTCTCCATAAGGAAAAAGCAGCATTACCATTCCACTGCAACAAGATTCAAAGGAAAATGCTAACAATGAACAATAAAAAAGGCTAAAGTTTCTCAGGGCACTTGGGAAGAGAACACTGGGGCAGGTGTGACCAGCTCTCACCCACTTCTACATCCCTGCTGGGCAAGTGGGGGTTGATGCCAACACCTCAGGGTAGCTCTGGGCTGACCAACAGAGCAATTCAGCCTCCCTCCGTTTCTCTTGGGAATGTTAGACAGGTGAGGGACCACCACACCAGGGAGCATGGGGACCCCAGACGCTGTACTGTGAGCATGGAAGCTGCACACATGTTTAATGGGAATATCTGGAGTAGCCGAGCACCCAAAAGGGATATGCAAGAACCACTTTGCAAATCCCTGAGGTATTGCAACACGCAATGCAAACGTACAATTAAGTTTTGTAAATCTGGCCAGACACCAAAGACTTCGGAAGTTGGCTGAACACAAAGTTCCCTGATTCTTCCCCTGACTCTCAGCTTTCCCTGCAGACTGAATCAAGAAGTACACATAATACCAGGCTGCTCATTCTTCTCCTGCCCATACAGTGATATATTTTTCTTGCTCCATTGGGACAGATGAAATAGGAGAAACGAAAACAGGGTCAGCCTGGTGTCTGTTGAGGGATCATCTCTTACTAACCAAGAAAATGGCAAAATCCTCCTAAAGGTTCTTTGGGGAATATTTATTTTGTCCTGCGCTTTTACTGTAATTGTGTTAATCCAATAGATTTGCTAAGCAGTAAAGCGTTCACTGGCATGTCTGAGGAATGCCTGATGGGGAATGTGTCTGCATGGGAAGAGGACTGAAAATGCAGTTTATATAAGTGTGTGGACTGTATATGACAAAGAATACATTATAGTATATGTTTCCTTCATGGTAAAATATGATGAGGTAATGGGGAGCAGGGTTAAAAGCTGAAGTGACTATATTTATGTGTCAAGTTCAAGAGGTTGTTTTAATTTCTAGACCAAATCAATGATGGCAAACTTTAGCTCTGTTTCTGTACATGCCTCCATAGCCTGTGAGGGGTGGCTACTGCATGCCCAGCTAGCACACAGGTCTGTGCTGGACTACTTTTATTCTCTTCAACTGGCATTTTGAGTAGAAAGTGTGGTACCAAGCATGACAGAAGAGGCAAGCAGAGAAGGGAATAAATAATAAAGTTAAATTACGTGGACTTGGTCATAATGAAAAATCTAGCGGCTAAATCAAACCTACAGCTATTTTGCCTATCACTCACCTACACATCTGCCCTCCATCTACGAAATCACCCATCTGAACGGATGATTGTATTTACAAGCTGCAAGGGCTCATCAGGAGAACATTTTAACAGTTTCATTTTCTCTCCTACTGAGTTACACTGCCCACAGCCTCAGGGATCACACAGGATCCGAGAGCCCACAGCCTTTTTTCACTGTTGTTGGCTGCTCTCACTGCTAGAGCTCAATTCCTGTCAGCAGAAGCTTTGCAGCGGATGCACAGGGAACCTGCCTAACATGTTACGAACTGACACAATTCCAGCAGTAGCCAGTGGTCTCACATAATGCAGTTATTTTTTCCAGGCCTGTTTTCTTCTTCCAGCTGAGTTCCCAAAAGGCAGCAATGCTTTAATGGACCCACACAGTGAAAAAATGAGCAACAGCAGCATCCAAAAGGCTTTTGTTCGTTATTGCATCCAGCCCTTCTGGAGTTCTCAGATGAACTGGAGGGCGAGCTTGGCTAATATTTTCTGACTGAAGTACAGGGAATGGCTGGCTCAAAGGTTTCACGTGTCAGAGCCACCCCACTTTTCAACATGCTGCTTAACCAATGAGAAATGAGTCTATCAAGGTATGTGAGGTCTCTCAAATACCTTCCCCCTTCTTCTCCCTTCATTTGCCTGAGGACATCTGGTCAATTCCAAAGACGAGAGGACTTCTCTCTAGACCGTCACACATGCACAAGAGCTTTTGTAAAGCATGAGGAAAATTGGGGCCAGTAATACAGCACGATGCAGCTTTACTACCCTTAACAGAGGAGATAATCCGGGGCTCAGGACTGATTGACTGGGGTTTTTTTTTTAAGGAACATACAAGGATCATTTGCAGTAGAATGGATCCAAGCTGCTGAAAGTCCCAGCTGACTCTGGAAATCTTTGCCAAGAGGTTTTCAAATCCACCTTGACCAATGTTACAATAAACCATTTCCACCACCTATAGAGCTCTGGCTTACAGCAGAGCCAGCAGCTCAGGACAAAGCCTTGTCCATGCTAAATGCAAGGGACAACCCAACACAACCCAAGGTCAGAGATTGCTTGACCCACACGAACCCTTGTCAAATGCAAAGCCAGTAACCGAGGTGCCAAAGTTCACACTGTCACGGATTTGCTGGAAAAGCTGCCCATTCTATGTCTTTCTCCTTCTCACCATAAGAACAACAATGAAAAATATCCCTTAATTCCTCTGTGGCTCTCATACATGAAGTTACCTACAGGCACAAGTCGTTCTCCCACATTGTCCCTTCTGCCTCCCCCTACTTTGGCACTAAACTCCAGATGAGCAGTTTCAATTACTTGAACAATGATCTTGGAAGTAAAGTATTTCCCTCCTTGCCACAAATCTTTATAAGTAGTGAAATAAACACCACAATGTGCCTTCTTCCAACAGCTGGAAAATTCTGGTCTGACTGAAATGACATCATTGTGTTTTCCTATGGAATTTCTGTGCTGTGAGATTTCAAGGAGAAGCTGTGTGGTGGCTTGTGGTGGGGTGAGAGACAGCCATGTGGTGAAGTGGACAAATAAAAAAGGTGAAACTGTCTTAAATAGGCTCTACTGTGAAATAAATGTTTACACAAAAACTGAAAAGTTTCCTTCAAAACAGATCAGACTGGCTGTTCCTTGGCTCACAGTCATTCCTTGGTTCCAGCCTTCAAGAGCCCTGTCCTAGCTCTAGTGTATGTTATTAAGTTTCTCAACATCTTAAATTGTTCTTCCCCTTTGTCTAATTACATCAGTGAAAAAGAAAATACAGAAGATATACCCCAGTAAGGAAATAACTCTGTCAAAGTGATGTTGCAATTCTAGCAGCTTTTCAAAAGAGACAGCACTAAATCTACACCCTTAATTACACACTCGGTTGTGGATGTCAACAGAAGGTGTGTGACCACACTGGGGATACTGCAATTCCTTTTATAGCATGGAGGTCATGTAGAAAAGGAAGATTAGTTCCTAACAAGTTAGAATCAAGTCCCAAAATGTGACTCTGGACCAGAAGAGACAGAGTGCAAAATGTCTGGTGGTAACAGAGTTTCCAAAACACACTGACCAGTTGGTGAGAACAGAAACAACTACCCACTCCTACCAAGAAATGGCAAGTTCCGTTTTCCATTGGCATGGCATTTTGAACTGTACGTTTTGGATAATGTCTACACTCAGCTTTGGTCAAAACTGCGCAAAGACAATAAAATTAAACATTTTGGGTTTTTTTCTCTAAATTTCTTTTCAATTCCTTACCATGCCAGGGCCTTGTAAGATAGAAAGAGCTACCCACTTTGCACTCCTCAGCCCAGCATTCCCAGTGTCATTAAAGATTTGGTCATTTTCACTGAAAGTTCCTTCAGCACAAGTCTCAGTAGCTCTCAGTGCAGCTCAGTAGTGCAATTTGACACTCAATAGATGGATTAAAAGGAAATAGTCAGTGAAACTAAAGAGACATTCTGAATTGTCCTTGGTGATCACTGTTTCACTATAAACTACCTACTTACTCCAAATCATAGCTGTGGGAAACCATCAGCAGCACTGGGGCTGACTACCGGCAGTAATCAGGCTGAACATGAAAATCAGAAAGGAAACAGAGCATGCAAATAAGAGAAAGACAAAAAATATCTTTGCTGAAATTCCTCTTCTGTTTCAACTCATACAGAAAACCTTGAAAAACCTTCTCAGTGCTCAAAAGAAACCCCACTAAGATCTTCAATAGCTCCAGTTTCTATATGCTTTCTCTAACTTCTTCACCCTGCCATTCCCAAATAATTGCATAACCAATCCAGGATGACAGCTAAAAAATCAGCGTGTATGTTTAAACTTGCCCCAAAACAGGGATAAAACTCAATCACCTTGCAAAGTTTTTTCTACACTCCTTTTTGTTATGCAAATGAGTGATCATCATATATTCACACGTGACATGCCATGCATCATTTGTGAACTTTCCTTGCCATAGCTACAGTGATAAGCAATTCCCCCCAATTATTAACTTGCAATCACTGTATTTAGTGGGGTCAAGAATAAAGAGCAACAAAGGTCTATCTTCAATACTTGGACAAAGAAGAACAAAATTGATGTATAACTGTACATATTTTAATGTATCCAGCCCTAAATATAAACAATTTTGTATGATTTATGTCCCTAATTAGATTCCCATGGCAACATTCTTCAGCTAACAATGTGTATCATAATCACCTTTTCTTCATACAAATGATTTCCTTAACTTTGCATGCATATCTTAGCAGGTTTTATTTTTAAAACTCACGTTAACAGTTTCTCTCTTGTTACCAGTAGGGGTGCTATGATAAGAAACTAATTTGCTGTAAAAATTACTCATTTGTCAAATAAGCATTAAAATAATTGTTCCCCTTTTGACTGTTACCCTGCTGTTTCCAGTCATTTTCAAAAACTAAATTATTTACTCATTTGAAAGTTCAGCTGTGCATATTTTAATTGATATTCCCTCATAGGACTCATATTGTTAATGACAATAATTAACCCGAAATGGCTGCTAAATAATTATGCTGAAAAGATACAAAGTATTTGTGCAGAAAGTAAAATCAGCATTTGAGAAACCATCAAAACGTACAACTTTCCTATTTTATGGCAAAGCATGGTAATAGTTCATAATCAAATTAAGGATGAAAAGGAAAGATGTAGATTACATGCTTTGATGCAGAATACTTTATGTTTCCAATATAGCATAGTATTCCAGCTAGCAATGAGTACTCAGTCATTCTAATAAATCCCTAGTATTGCTATTCGAGATAGTAATATAATGTATTCTCATGAAGTCAGTGCAGTTAGGAACGTAGAAACTATCCATTAATAATATTTCTCTGCCATCTATCTATTGCATTTCATTCCAAGGAATCAGAGCCCTGTAATAATTTATAGCTTATGGAATTAATGCTGAAGGCTTTTTTCTGGCAAGCATTGTTGATTTCAATGATGAGAGCTAAAAGCTATTCAGGCCCAGCTTCTTTCTCTGGACACGTCACAGGCCAGATGCATTACCGACCTATTGTTTGTGGAGCCATTTATACCAGCACAAAATCATTTTTGATTTAGCTCCTTTGCCTGTCGATAGTGCAAGTTACGGATGAAACAAGCTCTGTACACCCTGCTAAATAGAGACAGGATGGGTTTGTCTACACGGGAAACAATCTGAGTTAACTAAGGATGTGATTTTAATGTGGGTTTCTATATACAACTATATTAAGCCCATGTGGACTCACTCATTCAGAATTAAAATAGCTCTAATTCACTTTAATCTAATTCACTTCCAAAGACCACAGAGGGGTTTAAAGTTGTTTAATCTATTTGAACAGCTCATTTGAATCCACATGCCCAAGTGTCCCCACAGACACTCACACAGGCAAACAAAAAACCAGAAAAGCAGCAGAGAGGTTAAGAGTAGGTTGGCAGAAAGTTTTACTTCATGGGTTTTGGGTGGAAAATTTGGGTTTCAACTACATAGTCTCTTTGAAGAAAGTGTTGACATTGAGTGCTCCTATATTTCAGCTGGAAACTGAATACCCTTTCTTTTAGAATTTAGAACTCCTGCTGCAGTGCTGTTTGGTTGACCATCACGTATCCCCATAGCCTGGAGTCCCAGTAGCTGGCCCAGCACACTGCGGTCAGGGACGACCAGAGTGACAGATAAATGTAGGTTCATCAGATAAGTGCATCTGAAGCCAAAATTTTTACTCTTCAAGGAATGTTATTGAAATTCATGATTTTTAATGTGGAAATAACTGTCTGCCCTTAATCCTTGTAACCCAAATCAGTCCTACCTGAAAAGGCTTTTCCAGCAGCCCAATAGAGCATCCTCAAATCGAAAAATTAGGTGGTGCTTGCAATAAAATCAAACACTTGTCATCTGTTTGAAGACCACACACAGGATCATCTGTGCCCTAAGCTCTTAAAGGAACATGGGTGCAGCTGAAGTCACAGTTTAAGAGTCACCAAATCCTGACATTTCACTCTTGTTAGAGAAAGGGAGAGGTTCAAAGGAGCAACGGGGTCTCTGCTTGCATGTCTGGGTGAGTTTTGGCAATCAGCAGAGCTCTGTGGCTGATACACAAGAGTGAAGGCTGGTCATATTCCTGCTTCTAGAGGAGTTCTGAGATTTCTACAAGGAATCAATTTTCTATAGGTGTTAGTTTTTTAAGACTTGAGAAGCAAGAAGAAAGCCCACCTCACGGGAATGAAATGGATTAAGTATAGATGTGTTGCCAACCTTCACAATTTTGAGTGTGTTCGCTGTAAAGCTCCCCCTCTCAGAATCAAAGGAATAAGTGAGACTTTTAAAGCAAGTGAATTTCTATTCTTTGCTCTAAGGAAAGCAGGAAACAACTGAATGAACTTCAAAGGTTTAAAAACAAAGAAGCATACTTAAAAAAAAAAAAAAAAGAGTTCTGGTACTTTTGAAGAAGTAATTCCTAATTTTTGAATGCTTTCATTTAGTAAAATGCTTCCTTACAGCAATTTAAATACTCCTGGTCAGAAAATGCTAATATGAATGCATCTGTCTTATTCATTTGAATTGCCTCTGCAATTCTTGTACGTTTTCACATGCAGCTCTGGGCGTTTGCATGTGCAACCAGCAGCATTTGCAACTCTGGCACTCCCCTGTGAAAGTTTGGCTCGTTTAGAGCTACCTTCCACATCCTCTAAGCTATATTTTGGATTTTGATACCTGAGACAAATAGTCAACAGACAAAGAGCACATTTATGAAAAAAAAAATTCTTTTAATCTCTCAGCCTACTCCTGCCTGAAAAACAAGTGCAGGCTATTACTGGCACCAGACGACTCCCAGTTTTCACTGGCCAGCAAAGCTGCATCTGCAAGTTCAATGAGATCAGTAAACAGTGTAGATTAAGTAACTGGTTACTAATATTTTCCTTGAGCTACAAAACTTTTAAACAAACAACAACAACAACCGTGATCACAGTAACCTTCCAGAGGTTAACAGCATGCAGGTGGTCAATTGGAATTAAATGCAAACCAGACGGCTGCGGCATTATAAACTGAACATCTCGGCTCAGTTTGTTTCAGGAATTGGGTCTTCTTGCTCAAAAGCCTCAATGATACAACACATAAATGTCAAAACGACAAAAATAAGGAAGTATGTCATAGACTAAGCATTTTAATGCCTTTTCTGGCTCACTTTTGCAGGCTGAACTGTCTGTGTTGACCGCATTTGATGGCATCAGTACTTAGAGTGGCTGTGTGCATGAGTTTAACAGCTGACATAAACAGAGGTGGCCCATCAACTGACTGAACTGTGCTGTGGGCTTGTTTTAAACCACTGTATGATGCATTTTATACTTTATTTATGTTGCCACTTTGCTGTCCTTATGAGATAGTTTTAAATATTTGTAATCAGATATTGAACTGGAAGCAGGTTCAAATCCAGCTAATGGTGGTGTAAGAAGTGATCAGAACGGATTATTTATATCCTTCCACAGACCTTTTTTAAAGCAGGTCTCTCAGTCTATTCACAATACAATTTTTGACCACAAAGAAACTTATTTGAAAGGTGCCCCCAAATAAACAAAGATTTGAGTTACAGGAGCTGAGAACTGTCTTGTCCAAGACAAATACTTTCTCCAATGTCATCAGAAGGGGCTGTGAAGGGAATCTGGGTATATCAGCACTGATAGGGATTCCTCTTAGGGGACTAAACAAAAGTTACCTGTATGGTTCCCTAACACACTTAAACTGAGCACCTGTGAAATGCACCATAAGTTTGGCTCACAGTGGACATAGCCCAGCAGAAAAGTTCCTACTGGAACGGAAAACAAAAATGGAGGAGAAACCCTGAAAAGTCCATCCCACATCAAGCTTTGGGAAAGTTCAGTGCACCAAACATTTGCTTTAACAGCTTTTAGCAAAACGTTTTTCAAAGCTGGAATCCTCCCCTTCACCCACCAGCCCATCCAAGCAACACAGTTGTAACCTAACGCCCCAGCCCCACGGGCACACAGCAGCCTCTGCAAACAGTGAGGAACAGAAGGACCATGACCATGTCAACATACACCAGCCAGCACTTGGATTCCATGGAAAAGCACCAGAACTTCTGAAACTTGACACTGCTCAGAGATGCACATTCAAGTTGAGCAGATGCCAGTAAATAAATACAAATCCGTTGTCATGGTGTTTCGTAATGACTAGCTCCTTAAAACCAGTAACTCTCCTAATGAGGCAATATGCCTCGAGGTACAATTGTTTCTCAGGCTGCAATATCACCTCCCAATCTGCTGGCCTGTATCCTAACCCAGGGTGTGAGTCACAGGTGGCTCCAGCGTGCTCCTGTACAGCAGCACGGTGCCAATGAGGTCAGGGCACATGCCCCCTTGTCATCTTCCAAAGGCTGCCTTAAACCAGCCAGTGGACATAATGAGGTTAGAGAGATCTCTAAAGTGGATTGTCACATTGTCATTTGTGCAAGATTCACGTAGAACCATAGAATCACTAAGGCTAGAAAAGACTTTTAAGATCATCAAGTGCAACCATCAAGTAAGCACCACCACCATTAAAGCATATCCTCAAATGCCATATCCACACATTTTTTGAACACTTCCAGCAACGGTGACTCCATCACCACCCTGGGCAACCTTTTCCAATGCTTTACAACCCTTTCTGTGATTTTTTTTTTCCCCTAGTATCTAATCTAAACCTCCCCTGGCACAACTTGAGGCCATTTTCTCTCATGGTGTCACTTGTTACCTCGGAGAATAGACTGATCCCTACCTGGTTACAGCCTCCTTTCAGGTAGATGTAGAGAGCAGTAAAATCTCCCCTGAGCCTCCTCCTCTTCAGGCTAAACACCCCCAAGCTCCCTCAGCTGTTCCTCATCAGACTTGTCCTCCAGACCCTTCACAGCTTTGTTGCCCTTCTCTGAGCTCACTCCAGCACTTTTGTTCCTTATCAAAGACACATTTCCTCTGCATATTCATCCTACATGCTCACAGCTGATCCCTTCTTCATGCCCCTGCACAGCCAGGTATGTGCTGGCCCTGGATCAGAGCTGCACATCACCTCAATGCTCTTCCCAGCAAGCCAAGCTGGGTGGCCAAACATGAGTAGGGAACTGCTGAGCTCCAGCTGCAGCCTTTCCATTACTGGTAGCACCAGTTGTTCTCTCTTCTTTCCACTCAGCCAAAATTTTTTCAGAAAATTTACAGGAATTTCATTACCTCCATAAAAATCTGGTTTAAATTGGCCCGTTCAGAAGTTATAAGGGAAAACAAAGACTCTGGCAAGATTTTAACACACTAACAAGGTCTTTGACCTCAGCAAACGCTTAGACAATTGAGTGAACAATTAAACACCGAATATTTTGAACCTCTTAAAATGTATATGAACCTGTGCTGCATTGAAGGTCCAACACTATCCCTTTTTAAAAACACCTCTGTTCTGCTTGCCATTTATTTGCTCCATGTACATCTATTTCAGCTGGGAAAAAAACCCCACAGAATCAAGGTGGTCCTCCAAAAAATCAGCAAATAATAAGGTTTTGTATCTCACCTGAAGCAATGGACCCTCAATTCCTTAATGATACGATAATTCTCTTACAAACAGCAACTTTGACTTCAGGTCTGGGGCAAGAACGTGTAGCAATGGACTACATGATGGACAGGAGTATTTTTCATCCTCTTCAGCTTCACTCTGCATTACCTGTGAGTGATACATTACAGAATTGAATGCCAGAAAAGTGCATTTTATAATAAAAAGTATAGTGTTTCATAATTTGATTTAAATCAATTATTCCATCTCTCACTGGAACGCTCATGAGCTTCAGAAATAAAATGTATAAATGAAACCAGCTGCTCTGGATACTCTTTCCTTGGGATAGATTTCACTTGAACTCAACAAGCTTTCTTCTGCAACATGTTACTGTAAGACAACATCAGAGTGGAGAGCACACAGTGCTGTACAAGTTACTGCAAGGTAAACAGTTATGGTTAAAAAATGCAGAAGATTAAAATTCTTTCCTGCAATGGCTGGCTAAAATCTGAGGAATTAATAATTCCTATGGGGCTGACAGGGAAACTGAGGTAGTTACTGGCACCTCAGCAAAATCCATTAATTTATAGCTATTTACTACATCACATAATCTTTCTGATTCATCTCAGTCTGGAGCCCCTCTGTGCCCAACAGCTTGGAGGTCTGCAGTGTTTAGGATGAAGAATAATTACAACTGGAGAAGCATGTGCAACCAAAGCTCCATGTTCTTTAATCTCCAAGTCTAATGCATGTGTAGATTTTGGCATCACTCTTAAAATGATTGTTTGTAACTAAATACCGTATCTCAGTGCTTAGATACCATGATGACTGAGCTTTTCATAAATCAGAATAAATATATAAGGCAAAATCCTGGCTGTACTGAACTCAACAGGAGTACTGCCAGCCACTTTAAGGGAGCCAGGGTTTCATGCAAAAGGTTTTCAGCAGCCCAAGCTGTCCAGTGCTTTGGTTGCAGTATTTTCAGCTCCATTTCCCATCAAGATCTCTTTTCCCATCCAGCATCTGCAGTAATGTTGCACTGAGATAACCACTGCACACTGAACTTCACAGCCAAGGCAACAGGAAAATACCCTCTGTTAAAGTAAGGGATGATTCCAGCTTCAGCTGACAAAAGCAACATACAAACATCCTCTGAATTTGTGCATGCAGATTCCCCTGGACTTTTGCTGTACCTTGTGGGAGGAGAAAAACTCTTGCCTACAATGGAAGGGAGCATCCTTCCTAGGCTTCTGCTCTGAAGCGTTCCAGGAGTCGTGCTCCAACACTGTACTTAAAAAGGTAAACGGTTCATTAACTTAAGCAAGGAAGCATTGCCAAGCATCAGACAGAGAAGGAAAAGGACATTAAGTACCAAAACCACAAACTCTTGTATTATTTTTACAATTCATAATTTTTTAGGGTTCGTTTTGAAAACTCCACCTCTTCTCTCTGCCTCTTTTTTGATCTTCTCTTAAAGAAACAATCATTTGCTGATACAGCTACTCATGTATCTTCTATTATCCAAGTGTCATACATTCTTCTGTAGTCTTACAGGAGTCCCCTCCAAATTAAGTAAATGCCTCATTTCTACAGCTAGAGTACTCAAAGAGAGGCAAAGAACCTGCCTTCTTAAAGATATAATGGCACCTGTGGCTGAAAACAAGGTAATTTTCATGGCTACTGTGTGCTTAGCTTTCTCCAACTAATTTTCAAATAATTTAGAACACAAAAGCAGGTGTCATTTGCAATAAGTGGTGAGTAAGGAGAACCAATTGAAAAAAAATGACTTGTGTACTAACAGGCTAACAAACTCTGTTTACATTTATATATTTAAAAGATTTGCATTCCTAAGAAGTCAGTACCAGTAATGTGTTTGCATAGGATTAACGGTGTCAAATTAATATGTATGACAAGACAGCAGCTTCTGTAACTTGACAATAAAAACTGAAATTATTTTAAAAATAATTACATCTACAAATCCAAATGTTCTTGTCAATGAAGAGAGAAGAGGAGGAGACAGGAAAAGACAGAATGAAGCAGAAGGAAAAGGAACTAATGGGCTTTTGTTTACCATGAGGCAAAACAAGTTAAAAATGTGATTCTCTTCCTTTTTCTGAAAGATTGAAAATGCCAAAATGATTCAAAGTCATCACTAATAAACAAAATTATTTTGGACAAGAACAGGTTATTACAGCCCCAACTGAAGAATGATAATTTTTTTTAAATATCTAAAAATGTTTGAGGAATGGGAGGATAACTGTAAATAGATGAAATCTTAACACAAGGAAACTACTCATTTATGAGCAGATTCATGTTCACATTCTTTGGCACATTCAATTGATATCCCACATGGCACAGTGACCTCAGGCTCCCTTATTTCTTTATCACTATGAAAAAAAAAGTAAAAATCTTATAAAAAAGGACTTAAAGCAAAGAGGGTCATGGAAGCAGGTGTTGTGGTATATTTTAAGTAACATTTTCTTCAATGAAAAATGGTAGCATGAGGTCTGACCCCTAACAACAACATCATAGAGAGGGATGGGAAGGTTTTAAAGTTTGAAGGATGACTCCTCTGAAATGCACATCTGACCTGGTAACCCCTGTAAGACGAGGCAGAGCTGAGTTCAAGAGGAAAGAGAGCTCCAAGAAACAAGGTTTTCAAAGAGACTAGTCAAATGTGTCCTGGAAAGTACCTTAAATGTAACTGCAGGGATCTACAAACTCTGTTGTTAAAACAACACTTTCAACAGCTGGGAGCACTACTCCATCTAAGGCATATTAACGAATTATATATCTGTGGATAGACGGGGATCTCTCCTTCTAAAATCTCTTCTTATTCCTAATTTCAGCATTGGACACTTTGTCTTTCAAACTATCTAAATACCCTTCTGGCTTGACTGAGCTGCCTTCCTAGAAGACATCGTTGCTTTCAGTGGTGCAGATGGTATTCAAGGACCACTTGGCAGTATGTGATGGCCATTGAAAATACTGTATTTCCTTAAAAACCAGTGGCAGAAGACTGCGGAATATGGTCAAGAACCAATTTGCAGAGGAATAACCACTACTAAAACCACTGCATGGATTTCATATCCCATCCGTTTCCTCAAGTGTAATATTGAACTTCTATTTCTTTTGGTCTGAGGAACAATAGTAATTAAGCTTTCACCTATTTTTCACCTATTTTGCCAAAGGACACACAAGGCTGTTTACCTAACTGTAAAAGCAACCTGACAGAAGACAGAACAGTACAGAAATTAAGTAAGATCAACATGCCTCTTAGAAACATACTGTAGATGTAACAGTTGAAGATTAGCCAGATTAGGCACAAATGAAGTCGTGTTGATGAGACTACTCTTTTGTTTTACCAAATAAGTGACTAAAGCTGATGCATAAACTGACCTGGACATATTGGAAAGGCCAGGAAAAAAAGAAGGAACACAGATTTAAGAATCATGCATTCCTCTCTTGCTTTTTTTTTTTATATTTATTTACTCTTTCTCAGCCTTCAAGTTACAGAGAAGCAGATGGACTCCTCTGAATCCCCCACTTCATTATTCACCGACCATCATGGAAAGCTGTGCAAAACATTTCTTGTGCCCTCAGGAAGCTGCTGAAATTTGAAAAGAGAAAAAGCACACAACTTTATTGAGGTCGGCACAAGCCCAGAGATTTGCAAGCTGCATGTCTCTGTTAATCAAAGTGACTGTGCCAACATGATTAGGATACCCACAAAGCCAAGCCAATCAAGCAGCTAACTGAGGGAGACCACAGAGCAGATAGCAAATACCACTGGAGTTGTACATTGTCTCAAAAGATTATCACTGCAGTTGTTCAAACCCTTGTGACCAACAAGGGATTTCAGTGACTCATTGCTATTGTGTTTCTGCAGCTCAACATTATGTCCCATGCATATTCTGGAGCTCCATAGCACCACATGTGTATAACAATGTGCCACACTTAATAAAATATCTTAGCAGTAAAAGAAGTACCAAAAATATTTGCACAATAGCAGAATGCCAACCAAGCACTGAACTACATCAGAACAACTCGTTGGGTGCCATTCCAAAACAGCATCTGCCATTGCCCCAGGAAGTAGCTTTAAAAAAAAAAAATTAAATAAGAGATTTTTCTGAAAGATCACAGCTTTTAACATACCAAGGAAACGTCAAGAATAAATTAACATATGACTCACCTCCCTGAGGTCTATCCCATGGTTTCATTATCAGTCAAGCAGAATCCATTGTTGCAAAAGCAGTTCAAAGCATCCACTCCATCCATGTGCCACACTGAATACTCAGCAAGCCTTCATGTGTATACAGCTTTGTTAAAAAAGGAGGATGGCAGGGAAACATTTAAAAAGAAAACAAACAACCCCTCCCACACTGGAGTTGGAAAGGCCAGAAAAGCCTATATACACGTCAGTAAGGGCTAGGAACGAAGATGGTCATTTTTCAGACACTCCTAAAACTTTCCCAAGAAAATGAAGGCCTGCAGCTTCACAGGCAAAGGTCACGGAAGGAAAGATCCCCTGCTAGCTCAGCAGTGGTGGTTTCTTAAATAATCCTGAAATGACGAATAGCATGTGAACGTGAGTGCTTCTTCATGGGACTCAGACAGGAAAATAAGGCCCACATAACTTCTGTTGTCCTTCTGAAAGTATCCCCTTCGGATCAGAGCAACCAGGCACGGTGAAAGGAAAACAGGCTTAATTGACAACCTGGAAAGGAATCATGGAGGAATCCCATCCAAGAGACACGTTTTGGGCTCCTGCCACAACTAAAGAGGTGGCTGTAACTTCTGGCAGTGACAAGCTCTGAGTGCCATATCAGATGAAAGTAGGAGATAACAGGGAAACCCTCAATACATCAATCATGTCACAGAGAGAAGGTGTCATGCACAGTTAGAGCCCGGGCTGAGTTGAAGGTAAGAAAAAAGGAATCATGACATTAGGCTTCTCCTTGGATAACTGTGGGGAGGGAAGAGGAACGTAAATTCTAATTAGACAAAGTCCTGATTAAAAAAATGCATGTGCTCTAACATCAGATTTGGTCTGCTGAAGGGTGGATGAGCAGCAGGTGGAAGTCCTACAGAGGAAGGACAGGTTTCTAGGGACACTGGTCCTTCCTCTCCTTTCTTCCAGATGATTACAAGACACAGGAGCCTCTCCATCTCAGGTAGGGACCACACTGAAAATATTCACACTCTTCTCTCCCCATTTTCTTTTTCCTTTTCAGAGTCCTGCACAGGGATAGCAACAATTTAAGAGGAGTCTTGTGGACAAGACGCACAGCCCACACCATCACCAAGCCATGGCTGAGTGCCATCAGACATGTGGGCCTTCCCCTCAGCAAACAGTCCTTTCTCTTCTTGCATTCCAAGCACCAACAGAAGGCAGTGGTTTAGGACTTTCTCTTGTGGACCTACGTTCCTGGTGCAGTAACTACTTGCCATCACTGCATTATAAAACAGCCTAAAATGTAGCATGTATCTTATGGTGAGAATCCTGTTCTCCATGGTAGGTTTTGAAAAAAACATTATGTAGCTGAAATTATGGATATAAAAGATTGGAACTTCCCAGCCTCTTTGTGGTTCCCCACAACCACAGAGACAGAGCATCCCACTCACAATGCCCCACAAAAGCATCCAAAATATAAAAAGCTTAAAGTGACCTCAAACTTTAAAGCATCACTGGAGTTTACCATGAAAGCTACACTGTGCATACATATAGAACAGGAACTCTGCAACACACAAAGCTTTCTACAGATATTCAAGACACCCTTTCAACTTTGATTCACTTAAGCAAAACATCACTGAAGCAATGTTAATCCTCTTGTTTACAGTTACACCCACGAAAGAATAGGAATTCACAGCTCGAGATCAAACAGATACATTAAAGGGAGCTATTTAACATCACTAAGGATAGCACCTTATAATTACTGTATGGAGAGGTTGGATCTTTCAGCACAGATTTTACCTTAAGAAAAAAAGAAATAGGGAACTTTATTTTTCTCTGAGTTTGTCCCAGTCTCATATCTATTTTCAAAATAAAACTAAACCAAATACCAAATTATCAACCCTTGTTTCAGGACCCCTGATCATCAGAAAACTATATGAATGAGGCAACACAGCTAAAGGAACATCAAAAATATAGAGCACCCAAATGCAGCTGCATACCAAAATATGATTTTTTTCCTATTTGCACCTGCAAATAACAACTGTTACCAAGGATAGGTTGAAAATTGGAGAATTCTTGAGGAGCTCAGTGCAAACATAACCTTTGATGGTAAGACCCCAAACATCCTACAGTTTATGTATGAGGTCTTATTAACACTCCCAGAGTATTTTTTGGGCAACATGGGTGCCTATTTTTCTGATACTGTATTCACAGTACCGTCAGGAGGTGGTTTTTCCAAGCAGCCTTAGCCTCAGGAGGTGAAGTGCCCTAGCTACACAAAGCAGACATCCAGAAATGCAGACAATTCAAATTTGGGACCTTTTGTCACACTGACAGCATTTGAATAGAATCTAGGCACGGTGCTTCAGTTCTGGTAGCAGTTCTAGGTTCAACATTAATGCCAGATTAACAGGAAGTCCTCTAAACTACTTAAAAAGAAGTGAGTTAATATTGCCACCAAAGTTTGCAGTTAATCAATTATTCACCACAAAGTCCACAAGACTTTGTGAACCCCTTCAATAACAACAATTTAAATACGACTATAGGATTCATGGTAATAAAGAATTTCTTCACATCTTGATATTCTCCATAAGGAACAAGAAAAATAGAAGGAAGCTTGTTCCTATGAAAACAAATGGATTTTGCTAGCAACTTCAGTCAAATAATCCCTGTTGCATTAAAATCCCAGTAATGCAACTTCTCTGTGCCCTTGAGAAACCCCATTTGCTTTTAGCAGCTGAAGCATTCAAGATCTACAACATAAAGCAATTGGATTTTGAATGCAGGTTGCTTCATTTTAAAACATTACTGCTCTTTGATGTTTATCTGTTTAAGAGAGTTTATTGCAGCTAATTCACAGCAGGAGTGCCCTGTGGCATCCTCAAAAATTATATTAAAAATATAAAAGATAAGAAAGGAAAACATAATAATTATATAATCTAATTTTTTATGGCTACACAACAAAAATTGAACCCTAATTTTGTAATGTATATGCATAGAACTATTTCTGACACATACCAAAAGCATGAAGCCATCATAGACAGGCCTTTTTATTGGAAAGTCTGACAAACAGAAACAGCAAGAGACTCAATACCATATTAGTTAGGTTTCAACTTTATTTAGAAAATGAGCTGCAAGGATAAGCCAGAAACATATGGATGAAAGGTTGTTATCCATGAACAGAGTTAATGTCCAAATGGTATTTTTTGATGAACTAGTACTACAACAACTGCTGCAGTTGCTCTCCTGCACCACTTAAATTAACTACTGGTAAAAACTGCAATTTTTGGTCATTGCATGTTGTTCCATTGCCTTGTGCCATCTGATGGGCATCAGCTGCCACTGCATGCGTGGCTCAAAAAGTGCCATGTGAGCTCTGAGGTTGAGCCATGGCAGTAAGGAGAGGGAGCATTTGAGAGAACTCCTTTGTAACAATTTGAGATGTTCATTGTATGGACCACTCTGGTTCATGGCCTGATTTACTCAAGGTGCTACTGAAGGTGCCCATGACATGCCTGCCAACATATTCTGAGAATAAAGCCAAATAATTAAGACCTGAAAACTGCATTGTGCCAAGCCCAAGGTAATGTATACTTAATAAAACACAAACATCATTACCATGCTTTTATCTTTAACCCTATCTTTTGAAGGCAGAAACTTGAGGGCTACATCTTGAGTTTCTTTCTGAATAGCAAGTTCGGTCCAGCTTCAGTATTGATCACTTATCATGGATCAACTGATCTGTAATTACAATGGCAGGCACCAAAGAAAACACTGTAAATGGCAAAACTCAATAGAGAGCTGCTGTTAAAATCGAATACTTCTCTGAACAGTGCCTTCCACAGTAGTGGCATACAAAAATCCGAGAGAGGTATTCTATACTACCTAACACTGCAAGCTGAGGCGATATTTGTGGAATGACATTGCAAAGGAGTTTTCACAAAGGAAAGTCTCAGCTGACAGTTCTTCAACTGAGTCATCCCTCTCAAAACAAAAGGGTCTTCCTGAGATGCTTTCCAGAAGTTGGTGGATTAGACTGAATTTTCTTAAAGCCTTAAAGTTCTTTTGGGGTTGGTGCCTTCACAGCTCATCCCCAGCTCAGTTCACATTTAATTGGAAGATGTGCATTCGTGCTATTCCACAGGACTGGCAAACCGAAAGATGGAGAGTTCTCCCACCAAAAGAGATTATCTATCCCAGATGTAGTGACTGGGGAAAAAGGGTCATTCCAATAAATGAGAACAGATATCCAAGGCCCTGTTTGTGCTAAAACGAATGAGGATGGATTCACCAGACACTCAAAGGTCAGCTCCAAGCTCCTAAGTTTCACAGTCTGAGACCCACTTGTTGGGATCAATACAAACATCTTCCCAGGTCAAGGAGGGTTAAGAATAAAGACACACTGAGGAAATGCAAATAAAATAAAAAATACTCTTCTAAAGTTACTGAAATTTCACATAGCAAGGTACTTCAACAGAAAAAGGGAATGTGTGTCAGTGCCCTGAATGTGCTCAAGCAGATTCACTAGGAAGCAAGTTCTTTGGAAACAGAGACAAAATAACCTTGATTTAAACACCTTGGTTATATGGGAACCCACCTGAAAATCCCATATTTTCTTATGTGATAAAGAGCCAAAAAAACCCCTCAAAACTTTTAAGTATTTGTTCATTTGAAAAGAAACTGTTCCATGGTCTTCATTACATTCTCAGCATGCCCTTTTATTCCAGTGCTGTAGACTGCTGATGCAGTAAATCCTGCCTAGAAAACAAACAGCCAGAACACCTTTCCAAAAAACCATGCACAGATAGAGGACCCTTTGAGGAAAGAATCCTTGTTCCAGCTGTTGCAGTCAACCCATCTGCCTCCTTTCGCTGTTAATATCTAATCTCTCTCCAGACCAAGCAAAACTGAATATTTTCTCAGGTATAAATCCTCTTCATTTTCATGGCCATCAACCAAAAATGAGACAATCCACATTTCTAGACACACTGAAAACATTGCTTTCAGTCAAAAATTATCCCGTGAATACCAAATTCTAAGCTCAAATATTTCCTTCTCCAGAATTATGCACACTGGGGAAAAAAAAACAAAAACAAAACAACAAAACAAAACAACACAACAGCCTGAATTCTGTCTGAAACTCTGAATGGATAGGCACCTTTGAGTGCTTAGAGCCAGCAAAGGCAGGTGGGAGAATCTAAGCCATCTGGCTACAGCCCTAAGTCCACGTTTAGCTCAACAAATTGACCAAAAGACACACTTATTCTGCAGCTGGGATCTGCAAAGGCAATTCCATTCGGTTCTGGCCTTTGCAGCCAACACAGAGGCATTTAATTTTGCTCTGTCACAATTTTACTAACACCATGTACATATACTGGTTTATCAGCAGAGGAGTTGCTGACCAGAAGTTTCTGCAGAAAATGAGAATTAGGGAAGTCACACGTAAGTCCAGCTTATATGTATTTATTTCCTGTGCTAGAAGTTGACCCCGACTTGAAAAGAGAAACAAGTGAACTTGGAGATCTCCTACACTTAGCATTGTCTCCATAATCAAAAGTGGGAATGAAAGACTCCAAACCTGTATTCACCTTTTTTATGCAGATTCTATTTCACTACCATCACCAAGGTACTCTTCACATATGAGAGAGGGAGGGAGAAAAGAAAGAAAAGATTTAATAAATAACAGAGAGGAAAATCCTGATGACGTTAATCTCAACCACAGTGAAACAATAGTTTGAAAGCACGCCAGGTCTCCCTACAGTCCCCGGCTGTAGCCCAGCATCTAGCTCATTAAAGTAAATAAAATATAACGGTGAATGAAAAAGAAAAATAATAGGAAAGATCACATGAATAATAGAGAGAAGCTGAGCACAAGTCCAACCAAATGATGTCAACTATTATTTAATTTTTACTTTGCTCTCTGAGAGAAAACACCAGAGAGCAGGGGGAGGGGGACCTGGGGAAGTAGTGTGTTAAGGAGAGACAAGCAAGGATATCCCAGCGGGGTTTTGATAACATAATCACTAAAATAATATATATATTTTTAAAAGCCTTTCGACATTATTCCCTTCCAAAGATAATACAATGGAGAGTCAGTGGGAAAAAAAAAATATATGGTCAGAATTGCACTGAAGAGCTTTGGGTCATTATAGCCCAAATGCACCTTCACTCAAGGATGGAATTCAGCCCAGTGTGGACAGTTCTTTATATAATTATTATGGGGGTTAAATCTGTTCTTGACAAAATAAAGAAGACTAATTCTTTCTTATCTAATCATTCTTATCTAAAATTAATAGTATTCAACAAGGGATTCAAATTTGGATGTAAAAAAGATGCTACACCTTTTCTTCTGGTTTAGTAGGAAGCTAATCAGAACCAGTTTGAGAATTAATCTTTGCATGCATCCACAAAGATCTTTCCAAACACCTAAGACAATTTTTAAAACGCCTCCTCTTCCTATCAAACCTCAGGAAAACATTCTGGCTTCTGATCAACACCACTAGAACTGAGATTTGGTTTGAAGAGATTCAAAGACCTAGGAGATTTGGTCTGTCACAGACAAAGGAAATTCTTCTCCATAAACTCCCATTGGCAATATTTTTTCAGGTACTGGCATTAAGCATATATTTAAAAAATTTGTAGTAATCAGTATTTGAGTAAAACACTCTGGATTCTCAGAATCCAGATTGGGCAGGTTACATAAATTTAACCATTGCTCTATCTTCATAATCAGTCCTTATTCTTAAACCCAAAAGAAAACCGAAAATCGTGATGATTGCTCTTACCTTAAACAATGCCAAATTTTCATCTCCAAACACATAAAGGTCTCTACAAATCCAACATGTTACCAAGTACATCTTCATCTCTAAGCCTTGGAAAAACTTCAGTCACCTTTATCATCAACCCGTGAGTTAATGACAAATAAAGACCTTTATGCTTCTTGTAGAGAGGAATGGACAGTGGCAGGTGGGGGGAACCTGTCCATGACTGCATTTCAATGCAGCAAAGCAGATTTACTAATTTATTTTTTTTTTGCTGCCTTTGCTGTCATTTTGGGGTTTGATTTGACTGTCCTTTTGTATTCCTCAATGTAATATACACATAGAAATTGAACATATGAGAAGGCATTCAAATCCAAACTTTGATCCTTGGACATGAGCAGCACAAGTTATCAAATATTGAAAGGACCATATTTTAAGTAAAAAAAACCAAAACAAACCAATCAACAAAATCATCATCTCTACTTCCACCTGAATATAGAATTGCAACATTTACAAGTTACATTTATTAGTTAGGAAAGCTGATTGTCCAACCAGGCAGCAGGCTAAAAAAGACTAACAATTATAAAATATGAATTGCAAATCAGGAGTGCACAAACCCAAGTATTTATGAACAATCTTCAAATAATGAATTATTAATTGAAGAACTTTGTGAGCAACTTCCTACAGCAAATAAATCAGAGAATTCTGCAATCTGCACAAACAATTTATTGAATAAATTATTCATTGTGAATCAACTATTCACTCAGATCTGAATCTTTCTTTTTCCATTAATCACTATGAAAATTAACCAAAAATCTACCTAATTCTATTGCCAGGGTGCAAATTAAAATGTATCTATTACCTATAATTTTATTAGAAGTAGTCAAGCACATGACAGAAAGATACTGAGGTCATTTAAACCATAACCTTTTCCAAATTCGTTTTACCATAAATTTGGAGTACTTTAGGAGCACAGTTATACATGAGAGGAATTCTGGATACCTGCAATTAATGGACTGCCTCAGAAAATCCAACTGCATACATTTATATCATTTACTCATGGAAACAAATATAAAACAGATTTGGAAACAAGGTCAGCCTTTTATTCTCTTTAACAGCTGGGATAGGAAAGGATGTTTTGTACTGACTTATTTAGTTTGCCCTCCAAGACTTTCCGGGTGAACTTGGCTACTTACAGCTCATTTGTTCTTATTTTGCCTCAGTTGCCCAGGTCTGTAAGGAAGATAACTTCTCTGGGCTGGAAAATAAACACACTGGGCTGATCAGGGCTGAAGATGAACAGCCAATAGTAAGCTTGAAAGCCAGAGTAAGGGACTTGGACTTCTAGGAACAAGCATCATGTTTATGAAAAAAAGATCACAAATAGCAGCTTTTAACTTCCCTTCTTGATAAACCTACACCTTCTGCTGTTGCAGCTTACATTGACCAGTACTGCACTGGTTTAAAATACCACCTTAAGCCACAGTGAACTCTCAGTATGTTGGAAAACACAACAGAATACTCCAGAAAAAGAACAGGATTAACTTCATGATCCATTATTTGGGATATACAATGAGCACACAACAGAGAAAGAACATCTGTGATGGTACTGTGACATATGGGGATCCCTGAACACACCCTAAAGCCCCACCAGAGAGCACAGCAACCCACAAAACATGGCTCTGCTGCTCCCAGACCACAGGCAGGGAAAGAATCTATGGCTATGCTGGCATTCCAAATAATGAAGGGTTGACTGTCAATTTTTTTTGGATGATTATGACCTTCAAGGTCTCCAAACACTGTGGCGTTTAATAACCTAATTCTCCATCAGCAGCACGGACAAGCACATCCAAAAGGGGTTTTGGGAAAACAGGAACCTAGTCAGGCATAGACAGTGCCATGGGATTGTTCTTTTTGTTTCATAGAGCACACAAACCTTCTCTGAATCATCCTCTTTACCATGAAGGGGCATCTTGAGGTAGAGATATGAGAAAGGCACACAGCTAATCAAGAAACAAGACGTCTCCAGTAAACTATTCCTTAATCTCACTTTATCAAAAAAATTTCTATTCTAATAAGCATAAGTGTGTCTTTCTAACTAAAGCTTTCTTCACTCACCTGGACTAGTGATATTCAAAGCTGAATTTGCCCAAGTTAGCTTATAAACATTGTAGGGCAAACGTAAAGCAAACTACAAATTCAATTTAAAAACAAAAACTGGAAAACTGAGTTTTAGGTATATTGCTGCTAATTCTGTTTGGCCCTTAGAACATATTACTCAGTAACTCGTGGCTTTTAACTAAGGCTTTTAAAAGTAGTATTTACATTAAATCACATTATGATCTTGCTGCAAGTTCCTCCAAGAATTGCTGATTTTACTTAGTGGGGGTAAGTCCAGATTTATACTAGTACAATTGTGGTAATAGTCTGCTCACCGGCTCTTAGGGCTTTGGTTTGGTTTAAACAGTAGAGCATTAATATTTTCATTAGTCATCATGACACAATGAGCTGACACAAGTGTCTTCCAAGAGGGAGTACACATAGAAATAACTGGGTGACTGTTTTGAGAGGAAGCAATTTTTTTGTTGTTTTTTAATACAAACCAGAATTGGATATTTTATTCACCTCTATTCTACACATCCTATCTAACCAAACTTCATCTCAGAATCCTGACAAAATCCACTATTTTATTCACCTCTATTCTACACATCCTATCTAACCAAACTTCATCCCAGAATCCTGACAAAATCCACTTCATTTATTCTTTCAGTGCCATTCACCTCTACATCTGTCCTATGTTTGATCAGAAGGGCTAAGCAGAAAAAAAGGAAAGGACAACCCATTTAGAGCCACCTTCCTCCAAAACTGAGTGCCCTGTTGAACATCCTCTTACCTCACATCTCTCTGTTGCAGCTGCAAAATGTTTTCATGCTTATGTTGCTCCCAGAACAGCAAGAAGGATATTTGCTACAGTTACAGTGAATGCATTCATTTTTTGCACATCAATAATTTTTTTTAAATATCTGATTTGCCCTTCCAGTTTTCCACAGGAATTTAAAAAAGAGTAAAGCCAGGCTTAGAATAAATAGCTTGCATTTGCTACCTCAATTTAATTCCTGCTTGTTTCATAGGATAAGTTAATTTGCCATAAAACTTTAACCACTGCTGATACCGGATTCCAGCATCCATAGTTCCCTACAGAATTTTATTGCCCCTAATATAATGAAATGCAGTTTAACCTTCACTACTAATTTCAGAATTAACTACTACAAACCTGACTAAACGGCCTTTTTTATCCCATACACATTATCTGCTCATTATTCGACTGAACCTGCCTTCCTTCCACAGCTTAAAGTTCAGTAAGGGGTTCAACAGAAGCTTTAGAGCTACAAAGGGTAACTCAGCACAGAAAAGCTTCCAGAGGAGGGATACCTAAAAGATTCCTGCAGGAGGGATTTTGCAAATCCAACACCACTACAATGCAAAATAATCACGTATTCTTGCTAAGTGGGGATAAGGTCAATGGAGCAGACTAAGTGCAATCTTGCCAATAATCAATTTTCAATTATAATATTAATGCAACAGACAATGCTATGAACTAAACCTCTGTGAGATGTAGAAAACACCTGACTTCTGGCACTGATGGCACTTCAGAGATACACAGTAGTCTACAAAAAAGTCTTTTGAAAGCCAGGTGAGACACAACAACAAACATTTTCATGCCTTCCCATGCATTTCCTTTTGGCAGCACCAAAACTAAACAGCCCAACAGTATTCTCTTCGTTTGGATAAGCACAAAAAGGAATATGTTTATTGAAAAGGTAAGATTGTAATATTACAGTAGGTTTGTTTGCTTGGAAAGAATGATTTAGTTAAAAATAACAAAACATTTTGGTTGTTGTTTGCCTCCCAAACCAAACCTGCCTCAGTCAGGCTTAAAAATCCCATTAATTCCCACTTTTTACTGCCAGCGCCACATCGCATGGAATGCCATAGGCACTGCAATAGGCACTCACAGTGCGGATGCAGTGATGAATAAAACCCATTTTAATCTCTGTCTAAATGGATGGCTTTATCTTGGGCCAGGTATTAAGCAATGAAAGCTCCTAAAAATTAGCAGGTACCATTAAAACTTATCAGCTTCAGTGATCCACCATGCCTAATTTTGCATGTTCTGTACTTTAGCAAGACGACATTACAAAGCTGAAGTAGAAATTAAATTACACAAATCTCTTAATGCAACCTTAAGCCTTGCACCTCTTGTTGCAAGTCTCAGTTCAGTTCAGAGAGAGTCACTGAGTGGACGGGAAATGAAGCTGGACTGGTGGGCAATTCCACCACCACCCAGTATTTTTCATTCAACACACATGCCAAATAACTCCCTTTGGAGGCCGTGGCTGGGCTGCACCAGCAGCTCTCGCTGGTGGCTTGAATTGACCCCCACAGGAAGAAGGTTGTTTTGACACGCGACATCTTCTCTGACCTCAGTCTGCCTGGCTTTCCCACCGTAAAACATTTCAAGCCTGCCTTGACTCCCCAAAGCACATCTGTCTCCCAATTCTACTCTGGGTAACACCCTCAAGTTGTCTGAACAACCCTTCACCAACACTCTTTTGTTTTCCTCTTCCCTTATTCTGCTCAATAAAGCTAGCTTTTGGCATATTAAAGCTTAATTTGTTTAAGAACAAACAGTTGGGGGCCTGCATCTCACAGACAAGAGTGACAGATCACATGAGGAGACCAAAGACTTCAGGGGCTGAAGATTTGGCAGGTTTGTGTCTCAGCGGAGATACAGAGCTCATTGTCATGTTTCCAAAAGGCATTACACAGGGCTCCAAGGTGGAGCTGTTTACCAATACTGTGATCTCTCCCCAGATGCAGTTGCTACTGCAGCTAATTAAGAGAACAATTAAGACTAAGGCAATCAGTCAAGTACACAGATTCGAGTCATTTTCTCCACTCTACGATGCTGTGCTGGCTCCCAGAGGGCTAAACCTTATTCACTCATTCAGAAAATGACAGGAAGAAGCTATTAAATATCTGAAAACCATAAAAATGCAATCATACTGTTCCTGAGCTGAGCCACTCACCAGAGACCAATGCCAGGCAACTTAAGAAACTTGCTGGCCCCCAGAATTCACATACTTACAAATAAGAAAATTAATCAAAAGCAGTTCAGATCAAAATTTAATTAAAAAGAAAAGGATTGCAGAAGACTTCCTGAGATTCCTCTGTTTTATGTTTATGACTGATCAATATTACGTGTTATCAGCTCAGTGTATGACAAATTCCACTGGGCATCTTTAAAGAGGAAGTAACAGATTAAATATTGAGCTAAACAATTTAATCTCTGCTTTAAAAGGTTTTCAGATATTTGTAAAGGTAAATCCTATTAGAGTATAAATGTCTCCATGTGCTAGTGCTGTAGTCTCGTCACAGAGGAATTTGTAAACACCAGGAGACAGGCCCTCATTAAATATAAATTTCCTTCTTTTGTGGAGCTATTGATGAAAAAAGAGAAAGCATTTATGTCTTCAACAGAGGGGGGAAATGGTTTTAGGAGTGAGATTTAAATGTATCTGCAGGTATAAGTAAATATGCCTAACACTTCTAGAATGGTCAATATCAACTGGCTCCCTAAATCCATTTAAGCGCAACTGAGAGCACTGATCCTTCACACCTTGCAGTGATGGTGGAGAAGACTCATCTACTGGAAACAAAAACATAGTCAGCTGTGCCAAGAACCTGTGAGAACTGGCAGTTTCATGTGACAAAGACACAAGAGAAAGACTAAATCCAAAACATAGTGTAAGTCCAGCTATTATGTACATACACTGCATATGTATATACACATGCAGGCATGCAATAAATATGGTACGCCATACACACATAGGTCGTGCTGCCAATGTAAATGTTAAAACCAAGCAACATCAAGCAAGCACAACACGTGCCCTCTCAGCTGCAGTGCAGAGGCGTAGAAGGTGCACAAGGCTTTCAGAAGTACCTCAGCACCCCACCCCCTCTTCACTGGGGGAATATTTTACTCCACTGACCAACATCTGTTCCTCAACCACTGCTGCGGCTCCCCAGATAACCTTCAACCTAGAATACAGTCCAGAACCTGTGCTTATCTAGCTGTATTCCCATGCCCCAAGTATCAACTGTATCTCTAAAAAACAAATAAATAAATAAATGCCAATCATTAAGTGACCAGCAGGAACACCATCAGTCCCCCAAAAGAGCTTACTCAAGTGTTTTAACACCTAGAACCATCCCACCACACCACTGGTGGAGCACCAGGCCAAACCAGCCTTCTGCATCCATCCACCCAGAGCCCTGCAGGCAGCTTTGCTGTTTCTGAGCCAGTGGCTTTCTTCATTTTGCATTTGGGAATTAGTCTCTTCTTTTTTTTTTTTTTTTCCCAATTTTATGTGAAAAGGGATTAAAGTAATTAGAGGTTTCACACAGTCCCTTCTCCTATCCCTTCTCTCGCCCACAACCATTAATCAGCTTTATTCAATCTCTACCCAAGCCAGATAAAGAGGGAGAAGAGGAGGAGAAGAAATGTTTTGAACATTTAGAGGAATTTGACATTTGTTATAGAAGGCTGGGTGACTTAAGAAGCAGAAATACAAACCAGATACAAACAAATCTATTGTATATAATGTTGCTGTGACAAATAAGAACATTAATAAAATGGGACAATCTTTCTATCAGATGAGAAAGAAATTACAGTAATAAGGAATTTAACAGTTTCTCTGTCAAAACTAAAACTCTCAAGGGCTAAATTTAAAAAACGTGCTTTAAGTTACAGGAAACTCCTTTACTTCAAAAGAACAAGTTACCACATAGGTACTACAGTTTTCTGTAAATAAAATCACTAATACTTCAAAATATTGACTTTGTTTGGGAGCAAACCTACACACAAATGTAGAAGTGTTAAACTTGGTCCTTCCAATTCCCTCTTCCAGACAGTTACATTATTTGGAAAAAGAGACAAAATTTGGTCACAAAGACAGTGACCAGGATGGTCCGCCTTTTCCAACCCTGAATTGAGGGATGCCAAATGAACTTCAAAGGAAGTGGTATAAGATGAAAGGGAGACTCTCACCTTGGTGGTCCTGCCCCAGGACACCATCAACACTAACAGCCAAAGAAGGAAAGGAAAAGTTATTGGAGAGGACACAAAGGGACTAAAGCTCCCTGCTGGTGAGTTTTAAATAAAGGCTAGCACTTCAAGAAACTCCACTTGCAACAGATTTGTGTAGGTTAGGAGAACCTGTACAGGAAATATCTGCTCACCCACTGCTCGTGCTCTGCCCTGCCACACACTTTCACCCACTGTCTGAGACAAGCAGCTGCACCAGATGGAACTGAATCATGGCCTTGTCTGACTACTATGTTTTATATAGTTGATTTCTAGAAGATTGTCACCATTGGGTATTTGCCTTCCTATCACTGTTCAGCCTTAGTTTCCTACATCGCCTTAAAATCAGGATCCAGATTTTTGGGGGCCTTTGTTACATATTTTCATGGGCAGTGGAACAGGTTTAAAATCCATGGCCCTATGTGATTGTGTTTCAATACCAAATGACCAGTACAGAGAAAACCAAGGGGTTTTTTTTCACCCTGTGCTGGACGGAATCACCACTGCGCTTAACTAATTATAGTTTTACTATCAAGGGCACCACAACCAAAATATGCATTTGCCACTTGGGATAAGATGCAAGAATACATTTCTACAGAGGCATGCTCTGCCCTTTACTACATACCTGGTGCTGAACATGAGCAGCACCTACAAGGCAAAAATGCGTGGGACTCCTTGCAAATAGAGAGACCTGGCTCCACACAGCTCATAAACCTCTGCAACCAACTGCAAACTCTTACAGAGATTTGCCTTGACAGGAACGTGCATGGGAGCTGCCATGAGCAGAATGGGCCCAAGCATCTCTGTCAAGATTCAAGTTGGGTCTAAATTAGGATTTTTACCTTAATACCCTCAAAGAGTATATATGTACTGTCCTTATGAATATGCCTTCATTAACATACTTAAGTAAACACTGAACAAATAAGCAGTGATACAGATGTGAAATTGGAGTCACAGAGGACTTTCATGCCACTGGATGCTGTGAAAACGTAGAACTGGGACAACCAGTTACTATATAGGTTCACCATCTTTTTCAATTTGCTTCTGTCAAAACCCTTTTTCTAGTTTTTTTTGCAAGATCTCTCACAAGATGTTGAACAGCTTTACAAAGCAAACAAGAAGGTTCAACTTAACTGCTACATTAAAAAAGGCAGGTATTGCATGTGCTGCTCTTGCAAAGAGAGGACAAAGCATCCTGAATATGTTCAGTACAGCAGTCGAGGACATACCAGGGATAATCTACCCGGAATCCCAAGAATAAAGGGAAGTTCACCCTTTAAATGAAAACCATCTCATCTCCTTTGTTGTTTCAAAAGTGTTTGTTAAAAAGCCAATTCCTGGATACGGTCTCATATTGTGCTATTGATTATTACACGGAACCTCCCCCTCCCTTCCAGCTGAAATTTTGCAGGAATTATATTTTATAATCAATAGCATGCTCCACACTGGATGGACTTGCCAGTGCAGCAGCTCTCCTCCAACAGCCCCAAGGACAGCTGCAAAAAATGAGCAGGCTACCTCCCGGAGCTATCTAAGGACCAGATCCAAACTTCATTGAATTCTATGGAAAAATTCCCACTGACTTCAATGGGCTTTGGATCAACCCCCTGCAGAGGAACACTTTTCAAAATAAACATTAGGGGGAAAAAAATCATTAAGACTATAAAGCCTTTCGTATTATCTCCTGGATACATTTTAAAGCAAGAGGGTGGGAATGTGCTCTTTTCTCCAAATGATCGTGTCAGGGAGAAGTCATGCAACTGTGAGATTGCAAAGGGGGGAAAAAATATGGCCCAACATCTACAAAATCAACCTCTGTCTGGAGCTAGATTTCACTAGGAAGTTTTTAAAACTATGAGTTAGCCACACGATTTTAAAAATCTCTTCAGAAAAAAAAAAAACAAAAACACCACCAATGTAAAACCCCCAAGATTTGTAAAGCATTTTGACAGTAAGCATCATCTTGGAAGTGTCTAGAATACAAAGGAAAAAAGGGGGAAAGTTAGAATAAAAGAAATTACATTCCACATGAGCTTTTGATGAAAATGCAATATTACACTTAAATATGATTAGCAGAAACATTCCGTTTGTTTCCTGTTCTCTGTGCAAAGCATATCTGTGTGGGAATTATTCCTGAGGTTTCTCCTCTCCAAATATACTCCCACTTGGGACCCAATCAGGCTGAGCTCACAACCAGGTACATACACTACACCCTTCAAAAGTGCGCAACCAGAATCCTTCCAAACTGCAAAGTTTCCTCCAGCTCTCAAGAGGAATGACACTCCGGGGCTGAGTCTGAAACCAGTAAGCCTCTGCCTGGCTACTATTTCTAGGATCAGGATCTGAGATTTACCACCCGTCTTTGCCAGTTCCTGGAGAGTTCCTTCACAGCAAGACAGAGGTTCTCCTGTTGGTAACCCCTCGCCAAAAGTCCCACTCTGCTCAAGAGCTTCAGATGCATTTGCTGGACTCAGTCATCCTTTTAGTCTCAGCTTTTAAGTTATCCCTGCAGATTGCACAGAGAAAAATGCTCGAGCCTGGTCATGAATGTTGACTCCAGCTTGAAGAGGTCACCCACAGAGAAGTGACACCATCAGCACTACGGGGTGGATGGGCTTCAAGGTAGATTTGGCTCAAGGACCAACTGGGCACAGGCATAAACTAACAAACTGCCTGATTTGAAGCAAGCTCCATGCTGTGAGAACCTTCTGCAGAGGCAATGTCCTCTGATTCTCCCTTTCATTCAATTATCCTCATGATCTAACCTTGCAGATTTAACTACAGCTACGTGACCATGAAAGAAAATTTTAAAATGCACAGGCTCAGGATGACCAGAAATCAAATTTTTCTCAGCAAAAAATGAATGAATAAGAAAATCTTTTATGGGGTAGAATAAAAGCATCACATTGCACCAAAAGTATTTTAAAAACAATGTACTCTTTAAGAATGAAAAATGTTATTAAAAGGAAAAAAAGTTTCATTTAGATCAATATTAAAGCATTTCCTTTACACTTTCCTGAGACTTTGTCCTTCTACTCAGCCCAAACTACCATCTGAATATCATTCAGACTTGCAAATAATTTCAATAACCACAAAACTGGATTTCCATGTCTCTTTTGGGATAGCTGAGGATAATCTTGTCTGAGAAATAAAATAATTCTAACTGGAACACCAAGAAGGAATAAGTCATGCTCAGGAGTGAAATGACTGCATGGGACATTTCGGATGCCTTTGCGAGTCTGTATTTGTACACACACACAGTTTTGGTTCTGGGAATTCAGACAGAATCCTTTCAGCTCTCTAGCTTCCAACAATTTGTGACAAACACAGGATGGGACTATTTCTTTTAGTGTAATTACTTAATGACACTAGTGAAATGATCAAAGAAGTTCCAGAAGCTGAAAATTCATTCCAATGCAGACATAAAAATAATTGGGTTGAAGAGTCATGTTTTAGCACTTTCTTCTCAGTTATGCCCCAGAGATCTGCTCGCAGCCCACAACAATTTCAAAACCATACTTCTGGGCAACAGTACAATATAGCCATAAAATTACACTTGAGATAAGATTTAATTATCATTCTCACCTTTCCAACACCTTTCAAGAAGTAATCCTTAAAAGCCTCGCAAGAAAGAATATTGCAATCAAAATTATAGCATGCAACAGTGACGTTAAAAGAAAGACAAACTGCTTTATAGGCTTTACAAGAGCTTAAGTTCAACAGCTTTATTCAAAACTATTACAAGTGATCCTGTCTGATGGATTTTAGATATTCATTTTGGGCCAGAGAATGTTAGAGCTAAATAAAATAAACTGATATTGCAGCTAAAGAGATCTTTTCATTTGCTTAAGCCATGAGGCTGGAGAAAGCAAATGGAGCTGCAGTGGGTGGACCATCACAGAGGAAGAATCATGTTCTCATATAGGCAAACCAATTTGTGTTTGGGAGATTTCAGGCACAGAGGGAGGACAGTCAGTCCTAGGAGGCTGCTGGCATCCTGGAGAGTTGAAACCTTATGCCATGGTTGCCATTTTGGTCTCTTATTCTCTCAGAGAATGTATAAATCATCTTCCAACTGTGCATGCAGTGCCTGTAGGCAGGACACAACTCAGCAGTAGGGGAAGGGAAGCACAGCCTCACTCACATATCCTGCAGACCATGTTACTTTCCCAGCAGATAAAAATGCTGGGGGGGTCAAGCTGGTCCTTTCAAACAAAGGGGAGTGTGTCCTGAAAATACTCAGCTAGCTGGAGAACCAAAATTATTTTAATTACAAGAGCAGAAGGCTCTAATTTATGTTCCTAAGAAGTTAGCACTTCTTAGGATGGGTAGTTTGCTTCCAGCAGTTGACTGCAGATAGACCCCCACATCATATGGACAGATTCAGGAAGACAAGACTTAGAGGTTGCTGGTGAATTCCTTAAAACAAGTATCCTGGGGTTCTCTGAACCAAAGGCTATGTGACAACTTTCACTCCACCAACCTGGAAATGAATTGGGGACAGGGGGAGATAAGGAAATAATCAATTTGCTTTTTAACCAAAGGGTGCCATCTCTTCATAAATATTCCCAGAAATGCTCCTAAAAAGAAAAGCTGATCCCTCCTTAATGATTATGTGTGGAAGGGAAGAGTGGGTTCTCCCTTGTTGCCTCGACCTTAAGTAGAAGGGAAAGAGCATCTTCCAATTAGATGTGTAAATATTAAGAGATGGACTTCCCTGTACATTCCAAATTATTTCGTCAGGGTCAGTCATACCAAGATTTCTTTATCTCTTCCCAGAGCAAAGAAAAAACAAACCAAAACTATGAAGTTTTTTTATGCTTCTCAATAGAAACTTTCTCTTTATTGTTTCTAAAGCCCAAATCCAGCTAGTACTGCTTTTAAAACTCCTGTGAAGAAGGTAAGACTATTGAATTCAGAAGTCAAATCACTGCAAAGAATATTTTACATTAAAGCCAAACACCACATCCTTCTGAAGCAGCACGAATGCCTTCAAGGGAAGATGGAAAATGTAAATCACTGGAAACCCTGAATACCCAATAAATCACTGGCAAGCTGGCCTGGCTTTCAGTGCTGAACAGAAGGAAAGCAAAAGAGTTCCAGAGTCCAGCAAAGATGGAAAGAAAGCGCTCATTGTATTGGGTATGTTACACGATCCGTATCGGACCTTTGTGCACCATGCTGGGGCAAAGAATTTACACGGATGCAAGGAAGTGGGAGGTGTTAAGAAGGGAACGGCACTGGAGTTTATACAAGTGTTACCAATGTTAGAATAACGTTTATCAGTTTACAGTATTTGACTTAGCATAGCTCAAGGGAGGAGGGAGAGATAACAACAGTCCAAAACACGTTCCTTTACCTGAAAAGCCGGAAGGAGGTCTAATTCTCCATTTGAAAGGGAGCCCAATTAACTTTATCTTGTATATCTGAGCTCCAGCTGGGGAGACAAGTTCACTGGGGGTTATAATAATAATAATAATGCATGTGCAAACATTTTGACTACTGCATATACTGAAACATCAGAGAAGGAATATTGTGTTGTAGAGAAGGTTTATTCCATCAACTCCTGTTCAGTGCAGTTCTTTGGAAGATGCTTAAAGCCAGGCACACACTTAAGCACTTTTATGAAAGGAAACTAGGCAGTTCCCATACACATCAAAAGGCTAACCCAGCTGTACTGCTTTTCTGAAATAAGAGGGCTGTGCTGATTAATATCAGCCCAAGAGCTAACTACCCACCATTCATTCCTCTACACCAGCTCAAAGCAGGAATACAACAGAAGAAGAATATTCAGCTTCTATGTCGGAGAACCAGCCAACAACAAACCCTATGATGAAGTTATGGGAAAGAACAGCAAATACTTCACTAATTCCAGGGATTTAGTTGCTTGGAGTGGACAGACATAAGGATGAATGAAACTTGGATTCAGACAACTCCTTTGCAACAGCCTTCATACAAGGCTCAGTCCTCTACCATCCAGCACAGGCAGAAAGCTAGATTTCATCCACATCCACTTGCACATTGAACGATATTTCTATGCAAAATAGAAGAGTTTGTAGTTTGTCAATCTGGCACCTTTGTTGTAGAAAGAACCACTTGGAGAACTCCTTTGCAAAGGATGATGGACTACAAAATGTTTACAATGGTTCAAGGTGAAAACTACACATGTACATACCACACAATAATCAAGAAATCCTTTGGCTGGAAAGTACTAGAGGAGGAGGAAAGTATTGGAAAGAAACTATCATGAACACAATCTTCTCCAAACATCCATTTTCAGCTATCAGTGAAATGGGACACTGGATTTTCTGAACCTTTGGTCTGAAGAAGTACAGCAGCTTTTATTGTGTTTGTATGTCTGTGGAGATTTTGATCATTACTTACCCTTTATATATGGAAACACAGAGACAGAAAATCCAAAAACTGGAGAAACACAATAGATGGTCAATAACACCCAATAAATATGAGCAGAGGACATTAAAAATGGCTATGGAGCCATTACAAACAATCACAGGATCATTTAGTTTGGAAAAGACCTCAGAGATCATCAAGTCAAACCTTTGATCACTACCTTGTCAACTAGATCATGGCACCAAATACAACATCCAGTCATTTCTTGAAGGCCTCTAATGATGTTGAGTACACCACCTCCCTGGGCAATCCACTTCAATATCTAATCACCCTTTCTGTGAAGAAATTCCTCCTAATGTCCAACCTAAAACTACCCTGGCACAACTTGAGCCTATGTCTTCTCATCATGTTAATTGTTGCCTGGGAGGAGAGGCTGATCCCCACCTGGCTTCAAGATCCTTTCACTGAGTTATAGAGGGTGATAAAGTCTTCCCTGAGCCTCCTTTTCTCCAGGGTGAACAATTCCAGCTCCCTCAAACACTCCTTATAGGACTTGCCATCTAGACCCTTCACCAGCTTCTCTGGGCTCTCTCCAGCACCTCAATGTCCTTCCTGAATTGAGTGGCTCAGAACTTCCCTGGTCCTGCTGGCCACACTATTCCTGATGCAAGCCAGGATGCCCTTGGCCTTCTTGCCTACCTGGGCACAGTCTGGCTCATGTTCAGCCACTAGTCCTTTTCCACTGGGCTACTTTTCAGCCACTCTTTCCCCAGCCTGTAGCACTGCAGGGGGTTGTTGTGGCCAAAGTTGGGTTGTTGGAACCTGGCACTTGGCCTTGTTGAACCTCTTGCCATTGGGCTTGGCGCACAAAGCCAGCCTGTCCAGATCCCTCTACAGAGCCTTCCCACATTCCAGCAGATCGACACTCCCTCCCCAGCTGGGTATCATCCAGGAATTTACTGAGGGTACACTCATCCAGATCATCACCAAAATTATTAAACAGGACTGAGCCCAGGGGAACACCACTAATGACCAGGTTACAGGTAAGTGATTTAATTGAAAAGATGGTGAAGGTCTCAGAATTAATTTTAATGTGTGCTATGCACTGCTGAGGTTAACAGGAATTGCAAATATTCACATAGGACTCTTGGCCCTGAGCCAATTTTAATCAATGAGTGTTAGCACCAAGTCCACAGCAATCAGAATTTAGGTCTTTGGCCATCAGAGCTGCTGCAGAGAAGTGTGAGAGCTACTGAATATAAAAGTCTGGGAGAGGCAATAACTTGAGAATTATCATATTTTCATGCACTCCAAATCAGCCGCTCTCATTTAAAAGTACTATTCCACAAAAAGAAGTCACTTTTTGGTTAAACCAGCTATAGGGAAAAAGATGCAGAAGGACTACTCTGAGAAAGGTGCTCTGAGCTAAACACCTCTTTGCCAAATAGATTATTTATAAGGCCCACAAAACTTCAGAATCAAAGTTTAGAAGCTTCATTTTCAGACAGATAATCTTTGGATTATCCATGTGAAAATGTGGTGCAATATATACCTGACTGGTAAATTCATCCCTGCTGTAAATCTTCGAATCAAGAAATATTTTCCACCCTGCTACAGACACAACTTTTACGTCCAGAAAACAAATCTGGCAAAGGTTCACTTGCCAACTGATCTTAAAAAGTTCCACTTCTTTGATTAAACACATCTATTTCTGCAGAGTTCAGTAAATGCGTGAATGGAACATGTGACGAGTTGTTGGCAGTGTATTTATTTCTACAACACTCTGTAAATCTTCTTGTCTAGGCTGCCTCGATCCTCTCATTTTCTTGTCTCTATTACTGTTCTTCACAGCAAGTCTGTGCCCTTCTCAGGCACTCAAACATTTGGGGGCTGCTTACAGGCCCTTGGCTGCTGCAGGAAATGGGCAGTGATTGCTCAGAAATGCACTGCCTCATGTCATATTGCTTAAATATTTTTAGGTGCTCAACCAGGAACTTTCAAGGAGTACCATCTAGATCTCTCATAAAGAATTGACATTGCTAGAAAGGAGGACGGAAGGGGAGTGCAGGTGAAGTAAATCTCTAAACTCAAAAATGTCTGAGAAAGACAGTCAAGGGCGTGGATGAAGTTTTCCAGGGAGCCACTTTTCACTGTCACATGAATTTTCTGACAGGAAGATACACTGCTAATGAAAAATGCCACACTGTCATTATGATCTGACTTAGAAACAAATAAAACAGCAAATTAAGCAAGACAGCTTAAACGTGAAAAATTGCCCTCTGGCCCTGAAATTCCAGGTTTATTTCCAGCAAGAAGAGGTAAAGCCACCGACTAAGGAGCAAAAATTTTCCTTTAAGGGTACATGGACAACGGGACCTACAGAACAATGTATGTCAGCTGCCTCTGGTATAATAATTATGATTTGTCAGCCCAATTTAAAATGAAGGAAGAGCAAAAAGTTGTTTGTACCAAGTTTAGCCCATTTCACGTTAGGAGAGAGCTGAAGGAAGAAGGTTCAAATTCTCTTGACAAATCAGAGAAATAGAAAAAAGGGGCAAAATTAAACCAGGACAAGTATAAAGTGATGTCAGAGTATTTAACTGTTATTAAACTTAAACACAGGAAACAGCAGCTCTCCAGAAACATGTTTAGGGGTTACTGGATCAGAATCAACATGGCTCTGCTGTTGAGAAAAGATAAAACATAATACATACTGCTGGAATAGATAAACAGGGTATACAGCCTGCAAAACACAAAGAATAAACCCCCGCTCTCTGGCAGTGTCAGTAGGGCTTCACATGAACCCTTCATCCAGTCCAAGAATGGATGCAGCTGGGCAGCAGTGGGATGAAGTTTCTGGAAGGTTCAAGACCCGTTTATAAAAGGTAAGGACTAGAGCAAACACCACAAAGCACTGCCACAAGGACCTACATAACTTCTATCACTGATTGCCCCTCAGAATGGGATGGGCAAACAAGCCACAGGAAATCATCCATCCATCCTACCTGGATTGTTGTAACTCCACACACATGGGAGGAACACCTTCTAGCCCAATTTTTAATGGATTCTGTATTACATGGAATTGGAAGGGAATCCCTTTGGGAAAGAGGAGAGGGGACTCACTGCTTTCCCTCCACTTCTCCCTCTTTAAGCCATCCTTACCTTCACATTCAGAGAATCTTTTGGATTGGAAAAGATCACTGAACATCATTTCCAGTTGGGCTTGGCACACCTATGAAACACATATGCTCATGTAAACCTGAACACTTCAGGCATTCTGGGGCTGCATCCCATTTGCTCTATCATCAATACAACTCCGAGTCCCTTCCTTAATTAAGGACTGATGCGGATTTTTGCTGACTTGGCTTCACAGGTACACATGAGCACCTCTGCATTGTGCTGCAGCATTCCTCATCCATTTGCTTCCTCCTTTGGAGTCAGCACAGGCATCTCCCCAGCCCTGCACTGGGCTGCTCACAAACACCTCTCTGCTTAGGAGCTCTCCTCTTCAGAGCTGAGGCAGATATACTATTAAAAAGGATCTCTGCTGCCCTCTTTCACCAATTAGTCCATTTGAATGCAACAGAGCAGAGAGAGAGAGAAGCCAGCACTTCAGGAAGAGGAGAGAGGCAGTGATAACATTGGAAAGACACCAGGCACTCAAGTGGAGATGGCTAGAGAGGACTGAGCAGAGACCTTAGGGCATTTAATCCTGCTACAGAGACAAACTTGAATTGAAAACAAGCTCAGACCAAGATTTCCTCTATTCTACTGGTCTGAATTTGGGTAAAAGGCCTACTGAATTCAAACTGCAAAAAATCCAGCTTCAGTCACACTCTAGACCCAACCCTAAAAAAAAGAATAACAATTACTGTTTCACTTCCAAGTTGATTTGAACAGTGATGTACAAGGTGAATGCTAGAGTTGATCCTAGAACCAGGATTTCCACTGGAAAACAGAGAAGTCAGGAGAATAATGGTTACCATCACCAAATTAAAAGAAAAGAAACAAAAAGAAGTAGTAGCCTCCTCAGCCTAGTATGGTACTGATGTCAGTAACTCATTGACGTAATAGTACCTGGAGCATAAGGTAAGGCCTTTATCGTGGCAACCTTAGCATCAATTAGCATGAGCAAGAAACACTCAAGAATTAAATCTTTGCATTGATTCTATTGCCTTCATTGTTAAAATAGCAGGAGTAACAGAAGGATCATTGTCTGCACATGAGAGCAAATATTAGGACCACCATACCTAAAGTCCATGAGACTTGTTCAGTGCCCAGGTGACTGGGCAATAAAAGGCCAATAAGGACAAGAAAACATGATTATGACAAACTCACAGCACATGCAAGTCTGGCGTACTGCAGGTAGTTCTGATTGTCCCATCTGGAAGAGAATCCAACAGAACAGGGAAGGAGCAAAGAAGGAAAAGCAGCTCCTGAGCATAGAAGGAGGTACTCAGAGTAGGGAGACTAATCTTCAGGGTGGAAAATAGCTATCTAAAGGAGATGTGGCAATGAGACCTTTAAAATCATTAAGGGGACACAGGAGGGAAATACATAAGACACTTTTTCATAACAGAGCTCCAAAACACCCAAAACCACTAGGCAAATTAAAATCGTAGCAAAAGGAGTAAAATAGCAACAGCTCTGGTAAATTGAGGAAGGCACTGGTAAAGGAGGCTATGAAGACAAGAGAGTGTGTTGGAAGAAAAAAGATCAGCTTCTTCGAGAATAATGTGTTAGTGGTTATTCAACATAGACTGCATGGGAACTATAAGGTCAAATTGTCCACTACACCAAGTTTCTGAGCACTGCAGAGAACACACAGGTAACAAAAAACCAAAAATTTTTAAAACCATGAATACCCAGTTTGCCCTTCTGCAGGGACTACCCTAACACTTCCTCAATTTCCCTAGCTCCAACTTCCAGCAGTCGGGAACAAACAAAGACTGCTCCATATACATCATCTTCTGTTGGTTATGCTACAGGCTGAGACAATAGGCAACACTGTAGCTCCAAAGGGAATTGTTTGATGGGATTCTCCAGCAGTTTCAATAAGCAGGATGATGGGAATCTCCAGCAGTTTCAGTAAGCAGTACGAAGTGGACTAATGAGACCGGAGAATTCAGATCCAGTCATCTAGTGAACTCACCTTTGTTTTAATGTCACTAGCTCCAAGCACAAAACACCAGTTGGACTCAGCTGCTGAGTTTAATTTAAAACATATACAGATTTTGCTGAATATTGTCAAGCGGGGCTTTGAAAAGAGAGATGAAAAAACACATTCTATTAGTCACACGTTAAAAGTTGTTTCTCCTGGAATAAGGCTGAAATACTGTCAGCTCCAAAGCCTAAACAAGTCTTTTGGGCTAGGGCAGGTTACTTGACAGCCCTGAAGAAAGTATAGTAACTCCTAGAGTACAGAGCCCTTCTAATTTTGTGTTACTATATATGATTTACCACTACAGATAATGTACCACAATGCGGAGGCAGCTTAGCATTGCCTTAGCCTAAAGAACATCCAAAAAAATACCTAAGGGTCTCAAGACAGCCTAAAACACTCCTTCAGTGTAACTGAAGCACAGATTTGTGTTTCCTTCTGCATAGAACAGCCAAAGACATTCTGATCCAGTACCTTGAGTGAAAGCAGGGTAGCTCAGCATCTGCTGGGCAGTGATGCAAGGCCACTGTCTCCTCCCACCTCGCAGAAACCAGGCACAGTGGCTGCAGGGCCAGCTTTGTGCCACCCAAAGACTTCCCTGAAAAGGAGGCACATGCAAAGTCATGTCTGCAGCAGCCTTTTGCCCCTGACACTCTGCAGTCTAAGGTTTGAGCAAGAAGGGGCTCGGCTGGGGCTGGAAGGCAGCAGGACACAACCATCTCCATTAGGAAAATCGAACATACCCAGCAAGAAAGATTAATGCTGCAGTCCAGCCTTCAAAACAGATTTTTCAAGGGAGGAAAAGGAAAACAGCCATGAATCAGTAGGAGAAATATGACTTTAAAGCCCTAGCAAAAGGGAACAGATGGGAGCATAGCAAAGTGCTCACAAACTTGAACTGGAATAGCTGTCTCTTAATAAAACCTTTCCAAATATGAAAGCTCCTCAGACATCTGCAATTAAATCCCCTATTAATCCCAACTATATTTTAAAGGCAGTTGAGCCAGGCTACTTATCGTGCTATTGACAGACTGGAAACTGTACCAGGAGGACAGAGATGGTGAAACAGAAATGAGAAGAGCCAAAATACAAACTTAAAACGCAGGACGACAGGGCTGGTTTTTCCACCTCCGTCTCCACATAATTAAGATCCTCCTGTAGGTTTTATCTCTAAGTGCTGGAGGGGGTTAGGACTCCTGTGTTTCTGCCTCACCCTGATTTCTTACATGCTCACAGGAATGAAGATAGAGAAAATATCACCACTTCTGTATTATGGAAACCTTGCAATTAATAATTGAGAATCTTTTTATCTCTCTCTCCCTTTTTCTTTCAGAACTAGAGTGCTCTCTTCAGCTTGTTAAGCTTAGTTCACTCCCACTGATAATTCACTAGAGATCATAATTTATGGACAATTGAAGCTGCAGAAACATCTCTTAGAAGGAATAGAGCAGATCCATAGCAACAATTCTTCAGGGGAATATTAATCCCCAGCTTTATGTAGTGCTAAGTGTACAATAGTAATCAGAACTTGAGTAGAAGCTGCTAATCATTGAGGGAAAAGGCTGTATAAAGAATTCATAATGGAATTAGCCTGCGGCAAACAAAGAAAGACAAAATTAAATCAGCCATCAAATTGCACCAAGGAATTTTAATTTACAGGTTAATGTAGGATTATGTAACTAATCACAGCTAACATTTTCAATGAACAACCAATAAAATTCTGCTCTTTTTTTATTCCTGCTAATGGTATTCCAATAACACACTTTTATCACCATATAATGCGTTAAGAATGATTTTCAAAAATTTTAAAAATCTTCCAAAAAGCATTATGACTGAGCAATCAATGCAAAATGCTGGCTTTAAGTTAATTAGCATAAATATACATCTAGATGATCTACTGTTTGGTTCAATCCAATACAATAAAGTTCCTTGGAGTCTGCATGGGACAGATTTACATAACCAAATGTGCATAACTGTAGCTTTAAAATATATGCATGACTTCCAAAGAGGGAGATACAGCCATACAGAAAGCCGCCAAATTAAATAAGTCAAACAACTGAGTACTAAAGTGCATCAGCTAATTCTAAATAAAACCCTTATTATAGTTTTTTCTATCAATATAGCATATATATCCTATGACACACGCACAAAGGATTGCTCTAACAGAGTTTGTGCTGTTTATAATATGAACATCATAAAAAAGAATAAGGTTTCTGGGATAAAAAGTTGATTTGCTTTCCCTGGAGAAAAAAAAGAGAGACCTTGTATTTGACCCAGTTATATTTTGATATTGGCCAATGCAAGGAGATTTAAAAAAGAGAGAAAGAAAGGAAAACCTCTCCATTCAAAAAATGTATTTAAAGACCACTAGTTACCACATGCAAATATATAGAAAAGACTCGCATAACTCTTTGCACATTTTTAAAGGGAAACTCCAAAATTATACTGTATGCTTAAAACATATCAGCTTAATCAAAAAGATCTTTTTTGCAACATATGGCAGCATGAAAATTTTTATAAATGGAGTAAAAAGCACTTTCATAAGCTTTACTTCACTTAAGAGGAATGCTGGGAAGAAAGGCAACAGCATTCTTCCTGCATATGTTTTTCTTGTTCTGAACAATGTGGGAAAACCTCATTTTACTTTAATCTAACAGTTCATTTTATGGAAGCAGCAACATTCTGCCCATTTATTAGCACAGAGGGTTTGGGGTTGCGGGTTGCTTTCCCCCCCCACCCTCGTCCTTTTATAAAGTCTCATTTTAAGATGCACACTTCCAAAAAACATTATGGTGTCAATTGCACTACCCTTCAGCAATCCTGTAATAACTTTATTCAACCATTTCTAATTATAATTATATTTTCAATTCCTTTTAGCTATAGAAACTCTTTATCAATCAGAGCACAAGACAGAAAATTACTTTATTACAGCTACAGCTCGTTAGTCTGAGTGCTCTTAATGAAGCAGCCTCATAATCAGATGAAAATCATGCTGAAGAAAACTTGCATCATTAGTCTGGGCCTTAATTACCAAGAAATATAGTCACTAACAATGATACTCCATTTCATGATACGGTGCATGCACCTTCTACAGTACTTGCAATTAATAATTCCGCAGACTGCTACAGAATCTTTCTATTTATTCATAACAATGGAGGGGAAAAAATTCTAAATTTAATTGAGCGGCTCCGAATGCACTCTCTCACTCTCTCCTGCTCAGATTAAAATGTCAAAAGGCTAATATTCTATCTTACAATAATTCATCATTTTAATTACATATTTTATGTATGTGGAATGTCCTTTTTATTTTTTCTCCTCTTGATCATTTAGGGCGACATTTTGGGGGGACGTGTAAGGAAAAAATCTCTCCACATGTGTAGGTGGCCCATGCCAGAGTAGCAATAACTAGAAGGAAAAGGCATTTATTTTCCTTCTCAGTGAACAAGGTCCATGTTGGATAAGCTTCAGACACAAGCACAAGACATTCATTTAAATTAATGATGTCCTTCATCCAGTACACTTATCAGCAAGGATGGAAAGATTCTTGAGCGAGGAATATGTTGATCCCTAAAATCCTTTACGAATGTGATCCGGCATAGGGTTAGTAACTTCTATACACGAGTCTCTTCTAACCCACTGCATTTTCTGTATGCTTTCACACTGAAATGCTCATCTGAAGCCTCCACTAAGATTCCTGCACACCAAAGCATCAGGAAATGCCGTGAGTGAGAGTCCCCTTCGTCCAGCTAATGAACCCTCTAAAACATCGGCTCACAGTCCTCGACACCAAACACCTGAAGGATATTTCACTCTCATTTGCAGCATGGAAAATGATTCCACAGACAGCAGCGGGAAGGTTCACAGCTCACAGCAGCGTCCCGGATATCTCTACCTGCTTTCTCCCTCCCGCTCCTCGTTGTGACTGAACCCCGACGGGCTCCGCAGGGCAACAAGGAACACAGTTTTCCAGCGGATTAAACGAGGCAGGGAGCGTGTCCTGCTGTTCCGCCGGCTGCGAAGCTGCGTGTGGAGAACTGGGGATTCCACTCCACATCAGAATAGCTTGACATCAGGATATTTGACGTTACGATTTTTTGCAAACTGCCCAGTCCTTGTCTGCTCTGCTGCTATCTGAGTAAGTCACTTTTACAGCAGGAAGAGATCGCTCTGGAGTTAAGTTACCGAGCCTGTGATTAATCTCAAGGGCATAAGCTAAATAACTCCCTTGTACCATTGAATTGTCTAGCGCTCACATGGTGCTGTGCTTTCATGCAAGCACTTCAAACAATAACTAGCCATTAGACAGGCTAGATGAACTTGCTGTAAGGATATTCAGCATATCCTGCTTCCCGGCACTGCGCTCCACAAGGCATCCTGACTGTCGCCTCTGTTAAATGATCTGTTGCATCTTCCCATGATCTCTGACAAATCATTGCCATCTTTTAAAGCCTTTTACATTCCCTCCTTATATGTAAAGTAAGCTTCCTTCTCCTGAAACAGAGTAAGAAGCTCCCTTCTGTGTTTTTGCTGCCTCCCATATGTGGCACAGTTGAGGGTTACTCAGCAAGAGAAGGAAAAATGAAAATCACCCTAAAGTTCTGTAAAACAAATCTGTAGGTAGCTAGAATAAATAAATAAAATAAATAAAACAAAGAGGCTTTCTGCCCACTCCCTCCTGCAACTCTTATTTTCCTTCCCTCTCACCACACCTCAGTATTTTTCATTTTAGGAGTACTTCTTTTACGCAGTTGCTTCAAGAATTTGTATCTGGCACCAGTAGCCAGCAGAGACAGAAGCCTGACAAGATGGACTGTTGTGGCAATTCCTATGTTCCTACTACATTCCTAAGCTGCGCTTTTTGGCATTGAATATGGGCAAAATAAAAAAAAAAAAAAGGAAAAAAAAAAAAGAAGAGCATATTTAGAAACGTGACAACTGGAAAAAACATTCTTAAACCTTACAGTGCCTTCTAAAATTGCAGAATAAAATTAATTTATAGTATGTCTATAGCTGGCCAAAAACCAGGGGCTTGCAGTAAACCAAATGGGGTAAAAAAACTGGCTTTGAAAGCGATTCTGAGGTTTTGGCTCTGTCCAACAAGTACGCCTATAAACTTATTGTATAACTTTCTGGCAAGAAAGCAGCATCAGACTGACCTCCACTTGCATCACAGAAATTACACATGCATTGTCTTTGAGGGGAAAATGTTCTTATGGTACCATATTAATATCCTTTGTGGGTTGGGTCATGATTCAGCATTGGCAGCCGCCTCTGAAGCCGTCTGTCTGCCAGCCTTCCCAGCTGGAAAACTGGTAACGCAGGAGAGATGTATACATAAGGGAAGTGATGGTTTCCCAATTCCGAATTGATTTGTACATGAGTCCGCTCGAGTTTAAAGCGCCCTGACTTGCCAAAAACCTGGTCCAACAAATATATAACGCTGAGCGCTCCCTGCGTGGGCTTGGATGGAGCGTCAGCGAAGAGAGGTTTGTGCAGCCCCAGCCCACGCAGGCAGCTCTGCAGCCCCACGGCCGCGCACTGCAGCGATCCCCACGCTGCCCTTCGGCGGGGGGGAATGATGCTTCCACGGGGAAAAACAGCTAAAATTCAGATTTTCAGTTTTCTAAAGATTTTTTCTTAAAAAAAAAAAAAAAAAACTTTTTTCCTCTCCTTTTTTCGTGCCATGCCAATAAGGCAGAGCTCACAGGGCGAGAAGGGGGGATGTTGCCCCTTGCGGGGGGTCTCACGGCTTGGGGGACAGCTGCTGGTTCTTGGGAATTGCCCTTGGCTCCCTCTGCCCGCCGTGTCTGGGGGCCCGGCGCCCTCTGCCGGCCGCCCGCCGCAGCCGCGGCTCCGGGGGCCGCGGGTTCGAGACCCGGCCCCGCCACCCCCGCCCGGATCTCCGACCTACCCTTTGGTAGCGCTCACCGCGCACGCCTAATCAGTGCTTGCCGAATAATTGATAATAAAGAGTAATAAACAACCACGCTGCCACTCAGGGTACAGAGCTCTCAACCCCCGCCTAAAAGCATCAAGAGATTGGGACCAGCAGTAATTTACATCTGCCAGCATCAATAATTAAAGTAACGGTAAGAAATCACCTTGATGGGTGCAGGAGACTGAGTGTCCCCGGCCCACCTTCCCTGGCAGGAGGGGCATCACAGCTGGGTCTCAGCCCAGGTGGCAGAGCTGGAGCCTGGAAACACTCCCAGCCCATCCCTCCAGCTCTCTGCAGGGGTCCCAGTGGCTTGGAGCAGTGGTACTACAGCTGTCAGGGATTATTGTAACCTCACTCACCAGGCATGGACTGCCAGACCTTCAGGCCTTAAACCAGGAGGGGGACACACACTCAGCAGCACAGAGAGGAACTATTGTATTTTACCTGTCCAGGTGTTCCTGCAGTCTGGCCTCAGCTTTGTGGCTCATGTCCCTGAACTACAGTCTGGCGATTGGATCAGTCTAAGTCAGCACTTCTTCACATTTTATCTTAATTCTCGTTCCAAACAACAGTTGCTTTTGCTTACTCCTCCTCTTCTTCCCCCACAAAGGTTTGTCCCAAACTTGGAAACTAATCCTTCAAGGAGAAAAACAGGATTAGACTGGCAAAGCCCTGCGTTTGGTAGAAGTAGAGTAGCTGTGGTTTCCCAAATGTATATAAATCCAACCCGCAGGTATGAGCCACTCATCTGAGCTGCCACCCGACTGTTCCAAAGGAGCACCACACTGCCCATGTTCCTTGGCTGTGCACTCTCCTCAGATCCACTCCCTGCGAGCAGCCAGGAGAGAAGCTCCAGCAAAAAAACAAGGAAGCTCCAGACATGGAGCCAGACTGCTGCAGTGGTAGGAAAGACATTTTTTTCCTCCAGTAAAGACATGCCAAGTCTCTTGGTTCCCTGTGCCTCTCACTGAAATTGCCCACTATAAAATCCAGGTGGAATGTAAAATGCAGTTTAAAAAGAAAAAAAAAGACTAAACCAAGACAAACAGGATTTCCTGACTTTTCCTTGAGTAAGCAGGTCAATACTGGATTAGGCTGCACACAGGGTCCTTTTTAGGCAGAGATTACAGGTGAGGGGCATGGTCCACCTAGATGGGGAGCAACAGGCAGCTGAGCTAAGAGAACACGGTGACAGCTTGCTTGGGAAAGCAGATGGACATGAGACATCTTGCAGGAATTGGAGCACAGCTGCAATCTGAGACAGTTTTCAGTTACTGGATAGATACAATTCACTTCCATAACCCATTACACTTTTAATGAAAGTATAGAAGCACACCCACATGAGATGCCTGCACTTCGCACATGTAGATGCTTCTCATCCCCGTCCTAGTTTTGCACCTTAACCTCAAGGCACCCCTGCCCGTTCCAAGACTGCAGTCACTCACACAGACCAGGGCAGAGGAAGGACAGGCCTGGAGGGGACCCTAGGTCTGCTCAACTCTGGACAAACTGCCTTCTCAGGGCACAGAGCATGACTGTTCTCTGCCTTCTCCCAGCTGGTGCCCTTGGACACTTAGGCCATCAGTGCAAGAGTGGAGTACAAAACTCCGTTTGCCTATGCTGATCCCCAGTGCCTCTCTACCAGCAAGAGGCATTGCACTGAGGTGTTCCAGCTGGCCAAAAAGACCATCCATCATCATCAAGATACACAGTTTCTCCTTCTACCCCACCATTCACTTCACCCACCTCTTCTTCTCCTTGCATGCAGGCGAGACTCACTATTCATTTCCCCCACACACTCTGGGAGAAGGGAAACACGGCAGGGCTTTTTTGGTGATGGTGGGGTGTTATTTTGTTTGTATTTTTTCCAAATCCAGTGGGCGCAGGGTGAGACAAGCCCATGCAACCTGCAGCAACACTGCTGTGAGCTCCCGTGAGCCCGAGCGGCACATTGCCCGGGGACACTGATGAAAGACTCGGGGCTTCCGCTTGATTGCACAAAACACCCCTGAAATTGCCAGGTCAGGAGGAAAGGTGCAGTGCAGGAGGAGATAGAGAGCAAAACCCTAAACGACAAGCCAAAACCCGTGACCCCCTTCTGTTCCTACACCCATGATCGGGCAAACCCACTTCACATCCTCCAACAGTCCCAGGATAGCAGATACTGAAAGTTTATCAGCTCTTACTTCACAAGCGTCTCCAGAATTACCTTCAATCTGTATCTTCCAAGCATTTTCAAGACTCTTGCCATACGAAAGCAGTCAGGAACAGAGTGGGGGTTTTTTCCCCTGTTGGATGATTATTTTTTTCCCCCTTCTTATACGATGACGTGGTTTATATTATTTGCTCAATGGGATCACTGCCTTTCCACTGAAGAGCCCATTTTAAATATCAACACAGGTTGATATTTTAAGAGTTATTTAAAATGTCACCAGTCACAGAATGTTTAATTATTGCAAACATCTTTCAAAAAATTCCACTGTGGGTTTCTTGCGCCAAGTGATTTATTTCAGATATAATTTCTGTTTAATTAATAGGGGATTTAGCTCTGACCTGGAGGGTGTGAGAACCAGCAGTGGAGCTGGAGTTGAGTTGGGTTAACATGAAACCTGCTTGTGCCTGTTGAAGGCTGAGAAGGAAAAAAAAAAAAAAGAAAAAAGAAAAAAAAGGGGCTGGCACTTATTCAGGTGCTGCTGCTACCCCAGCAATATTCTCATGTTGATTGCAATGGAAAAATTGTAAAGTCAAACAGAACTTGGGGGGGGGCAATTAATCACCAGAATATGAACATTGTGCTTTGTTATTTATTTTAACTATGTATATAATTTGCTATAGAGTATAATTATCCCTAATTTCAGCTGAGATAATATCTGGGCCACACTTTGTTATTCACATAGTCTCAGAGAACAGTTTCTCAATCAGTCTGGCCTGAATTTCCTTACACCTTGAGAAAAATTGGAATCAAGCGCTAAAAGCCTAGCTGGGGAGGGAGAGAAAAAAAAAAGGCACCTACTTTAAAAAAAAATTACAAACATGGAAAATGCCTAATCTATGCTGCTCAAAACACCAGGTTACATCAGAACCAACTTTAATATCCTGTAAAAATCTCTTAGTATGACGCACATACAGCTGTCTAATATTGCTGCTTAAAATGCCCCCGCATTAAATAAGATTCTATGCTGTAAAGTTTTGCAAGGTGATAAAACAAAAAAATGATATAATAAATATAAACCATCTGCATTTTTTAACAAGCCATTTGGAAGTGGATTTAATTTATATTTAGAATTGTTTTGAAGTGTTCTTTTTTTTTAAAATGTCCCAGTTACAGTATATTAGGTTTTCAGTAGAAAGATTAAAAGAGCTGACGCACAAATAAACACGCATGCACACCCAGAGCAATTTCCAGAACTATGAGAGCATTTGATTCTTCAAGGATACTACAGCTGGCTTTCAGTCACATAAAAAGGGTTAGTGTGTGCAATCGGCAGCTCTGGAAAATGGATTCACGAACACAAAAATGCATTAAAACAACATTAAGATTTTGGCAACAGCCAGCATAAGCCAGGAAACTGAGCTGCAGGCTGAACTTGCATCCTTAACTCCTTCCATGGCACTCGCTGACAGTCCCAATCTGCAGGAGGGGAAAGCCCATCTCAGGGCTTTCTGGAGGTCAGAGCAGATACACCGAGGGGAACCAGGGCACAACACAGGAAGGGCAATCAAGGGAATTGTGCTTCTTGGTGTGACCCAGCTCCTGTGGCATTATGTCCTTTAACAGAATCACACTTTGTCTCAGAGGTCTGTTCAGCCTGCATCTCTCCACCTAAAAACCTTTCCACTTAACTTTCCTGTATTACTTGTACTGCCTTGCACTTGCTACCTCCACTGCATGGGACACTCCTGAGTGCTGAGTGTTTGTTTCCAGCAAACCTCCCCGTGCCACTGAAAAAGGGATGATACAGCATCGCCCTGAGCACCTACATAAGAGCAAAGGAGGTTCAAGGTTCTCAAAATTGTGAAGAGCTTTATATGTCCTTGCATCACTGCCCAACACCCCTTCCCTCTCATCTTGCCATCAGCTGCACATTAACCCCCAAAACACTTAGCTCAGTCTTAACTTGTTTCAGTTCAGCATTCCCACAAGCCACAGAAGGTTTTTTTCTGCCGAATCCCACACCTAGAAGAACTAATGGGTTTGGCTGGTTTTGCCTCCTATTAGTTTCCTCTCTACAAATCCCTTACCAAGATTAAAAATGAGTTTTTTCTCTGCAGGACACAGATGGTCATGCAGCACAAGAAAAAAGAAAAAGGACATTTTGTGCCAGACCAAGCAGGCAATGCATGAAGGGGCTGGGGCTGTGACCACTTTACTTCCTTTGTCATTCCTTCTTCTAGTAAAGCAACATCTGCCAAGAACCAATATAAAGTAGGAGAAAGTTACTTTTTAAGGGAAATTGAGTGCCATATTAGAACTACAGGCATTTTCATGCCTACTAATAAATATCTGAGTGGTCATTTATTTAATTTTAAATCATTCACTCCATTAATAAGCAAATGCACTATTGACCAGATACCAAATATAATTCTTCTGCCTGAAAACAGATACCAAGAATGTTAAGTTCATCATCATTAACAAAAAAGAAGCTTTTATTGGACTTTCTCTTTCTATTTTATCATTTAATTACCTGGTGCTAACATCTGATCAATGAGATCAAAGTTTGAACAAGCCAGGGATTTTTCTAAGATGCACCTCTGGACAGAAAACTCTGCATTTACAAGCCCAACATTTTGTCTTTTTTGGTGTCTAAGTGCATTCCTGTACCAATCAACCTTCAGCTAACAGAGATCTACTCTCTCTGGTGTAGGATATGCAATCCAAATTCTCTGTGCCATCCCTGGTGTGCTTCTTCTCAGCCTCTCTGTCAGCATCATCACAGCTATGCTTGAGTACTTGAGCCCCTCACTTGTTTATTTTCTCAATTCTACCTTTGCTTTAAAGGAAACACTTCACTGCTCATAGAATTTTAGGAATTTCAGGACTCAGAAATTTTAAAAAATAAAATAATTCTGAACTTGTATTTATATTTTCACCTTGCAGTTTTTAAGCTAACTGTGAGAGAGGAAGAATTCCTTCCTACTTCTGAAAAGAGGAATTTCAGCCAAAAAAAAAATTACACATCTGGCACCTCATCCCCAATACGTAAGGTGGGGCAGTCATCTCCAGGAAATTCCTTTTTTCCCTTCCTATGTAACTCCCCTGCTCCATTCTCTTCTTTCTGGGGACTTTGAGTTTGTGGTTTCTTTCCTGAAAAAATAAAACACTAGGAAAAAAAAACCCTGCAATTTCATATCTCATTTGTACCTACTTCCTCTCGCAGTCTTCACTCACTCAATCAAGGAGAAAGGAAGCTGAATTTCAGGAAAAGATAAAGGATTTACAGGGGAAAACATCATTCTTTGGCTGTTTTCTGGATTACTTGGTTCCTGATAAGAATGCCTGCCAAAGAAAGTAGCTGCCCAGGGAGTCAGAGCTCTTCAAACAGAAACGATACTAAAATGGCAAGATGGCAAGACTTTTTCAGCAGGGAAGAAATTAGCCCTACAAATAACAGTTTTTCCTCTGTTCCCTATCCTCCCATTTTCAGCACCAAAACTCCCCAGAAGCAGTGGTGTTACAGTACCCATAGTGTTAGAACAAAATTTTAGTCAAGAAACTCCACAAAAATAAAAGGAAAATTTAAAGTGATAAAAGTCTGAGAGAAACGTAACAACTGCTTTGGGGGAGAACATTTTCCCCTCTGGGTTTGCCACTCCTTCCCAACAAGGACTGGAGAAGGAAGAAACTCCTTTACTGGGAAACAGCTTTGTCTTTTTTTCAGATCTTCAGATGCACACGGAGAGCATGTTTCAAATAACAAACAAAATCAGAGAGCTTAAAAAAACCCAGAATAATAATCATCAGGGCATGAAGCAGGCTTGGAGGTGCAATACCAGTGGAAATCACTGAATAGGACAACCTTAGTCTATTCTGAGTAAGGGACCAAGTTCAGGCACAATGCTGCTTTCAAAGCAGGAATTTGTCTTTAAAATGCCAACTAGACAAACAAATAAAAACACCCAAAAAACCCCCAAAATAAAACCCCAAAACATCAGTTACAGTATTTGACCATTTGATCTCAGAAAATCATTCAGCACAAGACAGCAAACCCCAGCACAGAAAAACAAAACCAAAGCTATTTCTCATCCCCATCTTCAGGATGCTTCAGGTACCACCCTGGCAGCCCTGGTTCATGTGAATATGGACTGAGTGAGGATCTGGGTCTTGTTCAAAGGCCCTGGAAGGACTGCAGTTGGGTTTGCATCGGTGAATCCACATCACCCATGAGGGAAATGTTCAGGAGAACAAACGTGGCTGATTTGCTCATACAGGTCTGAGTGTTTGCATGCCCAGCTCTACATGTGTTTTATGTTGGGATGCAGGAAAAAGCCCAAGCCTGCATCCATCAATAGCAATACCTCAGGAACACAAAAACTGATTTTTTTTCCCCTTGCTGCCTGAAAATCTCAATTCTAGAAAATGTACTTTGTGCCAGTTAAGCTCAGGCAAGACTGAAGTGCAGCCTTCTGTGGCCCAGCTGCAGCTCAGTACTACTCCAGGGGGGCTGCTTATATTCCACTGGTCATCGGACAGTCACCCAAATTCTCACGGATTCAGGCTTTGCTCAAAGGAAATAGGGCAGCTGCTGTCCACTGCAAAAAATAAAGTGAGGAAAGGTTGCTTATCACTTGCCTCTACGTTCTTAATTTATAGAGGATCACCTTGTATAATACCTTAAAATCTGTTGATGGACTGAGCAAAACCAGAATAAAAACCATTTTGGGGCTTCCTCCCTCCTCAGCCAGGACCAGCACATGAAAGTAGGATGCTCCTTCACCTTTTCCTCCCTTGGGATCAGCTCCAATAACGTGTTATTCCTCTTGTTTCACCCCTTTCTTCTCCTCTACATCTTCTGTTGGTGTTTTTCTCCTTCATGCTACAGTAAAGGCAGTGAATGTTGATGAGGCAATAGTCGGGGCAATCCTACAGAGGCAGCTTTTCAAATAATTTCTCACAACCTCAGTATTCAAACTGTTCGTTCCAGCACGGAACACAGGCCTAGATGCCCATGTATCGGCACGTATTGGTATTTGGTATGTATTTGCTATCAGTATGTATTTGATAGCCACTGAAAAAGCCTGAGAGGTAGGAATAGTTCACAGAAGCCCTGATTTCTCTCTCTCATCCTTTCTCTCAAGAAAAGTTGCTTGCAATCATTATCTTTGCTCTAAGTGTGCACATGTCTAATGGGCAGCCAAGACTGCAGCAGAAAAAACAAAAGGTAAATTTCAGTAAAAGCATTATTACAAAATCTAGTCAAGCATTGTAAATAGAACTGCCATATGATTATTGAGAAAAGGTGTAGTGCCCAGGCAAACTACATATTTGATTAGGATCTGAACTCTTTGCTGAACCATGAATCTGAAATAATTTAGGTGATACATATAAATTTAATTTCTTTGTTCAACATTCCACATCTGAAACGATGCACTGCAAATGTGCAGCTCTCACTGAAGTCTGCAAAATGAGTCTCCTTATAACTTGCCTATACTGTGTGGAAATAATCTGAAATAATCTTAAAGGAAAAGGAATAAACCTATTTTAAAAACAGCTGAGTCCTTTAGATTGTATACCATAACCAATTTATGGAGATAAATGGAATCCAATATTAAAGAAATACTAGATTTTTTCCCTCCTGTGAAAAATTTAAATGCAGAAAGAAAAGGAAAGAAAAAGAGAGAAATTTAAAAAAAGAGAGAGAAAGAAAGAAGTGATAACACACGAGCAACACTTGGCTATTGTTTCTATGTTGGTGCCTTCTAGAAACACTGCACCTTGTTTTTCCTGACCCAAACTGAAGGCAAGCTGATTGTGGAAATGACTCTTTCTGTCTCTATAATGGAGATATACCAGCTATTGGACATCTTTATTTCTCATTCACTAAATGAATCCAGTGTCTACTGCTATGATAGCCATCAACAAAGACAGACGAGGAAATAAAAAAAAAAGAGGGGAAAGAGCAAGAAGGAGAATACAAATTAATATTATAGACTACAGTATGGGCCCTATTACTAAAAATGAATACAAAATACTTTAAAAAAATACATTAAGCAGGTATTGGCTTACAGTGAGGTCAATATTGTGATTCATTTAACTCAGGGGACAATAAATCTTGATATTGACTGAAAACATAAGTCAATATGCGTACTGTTGTGTGCATTCCATTATAAAAACCAGAAGGGGTAAGTGCAATGGACACTTTCAGAAGAAAATTAGTTTTGCCAAAAGATTTCTTTCTGCATTTTAATTTCACCGCTGCAGACCACTGTAGCTGAATGCTCGCTCCTCACCTTTAAGACTGTAGGTTGGGCTGGAGTTGGTGACCATCTCATCCCAGACACAGTGCAAAGCTCCAACAAAGCTGACAGCCTTAGAGGACCAGAAAAGGTGAGAGGCTGTAGAAAACAATCACCTTTAAATGGCTGAAGTCCATAAAGGTTAGGCCTATTCCTGTCATCTCCAGGGATAACTTTCATCAGCAGAAGTCAAATATAATCAAACCTTTCATACTAATATGGGAGCAAGGAGCCAGAAGATCTGTCTAGATTCCTTCAGCTTTAAGTTGTGTTGAGATGTAGGATTTCTCCACCCTCTAATGATCGGGGGGGGGGGGGG